>CAUYUJ010001761.1:5000-10000 GCA_963575745.1 Prorocentrum cordatum
GAGTAGGAGTAGGAGTAGGAGTAGTGGTAGTAGTAGCAGTAGCAGTAGCAGTAGCAGTAGTAGTAGTAGTAGTAGTATTAGTAGTAGGAGTAGTAGTAGTAGTAGTAGTAGTAGTAGTAGTAGGAGTAGTAGTAGTAGTAGCAGTAGTAGTAGTAGTAGTAGTAGTAGAAGTAGCGCCAGAACCGCCGACGCCACTCCGTAAGGGAAGCAGCAGCAGAAGCAGCAGCAGATGATGTGCTGCTCTATGCTATGCTCTGCTCTGCTCTGCTCTGCTATGCTATGCTATGCTATGCTATGCTATGCTGCGCAATGCTATGCTGGGCTAGGCTATGCTATGCTATGCCATGTTATGCTATGCAATGCTATGCTGCGCTATGCTATGCTGCGCTATGCTATGCTATGCTATGCTATGCTTTCGCTTTGCCTTCGCTTTTGCCTTCACTTTTGCCTTTGCTTTTGCTTTTGCTTGGCACCCAGGGAGCGCAACTGGGGGAACCCCGCGTTTGCTTTTACCTTTGCTGTTGCTTTTGCTTGGGTCCCAGGGGACAGGGGGAACCGCCCGGGGCGGTTAGCACTGCCCAGCCCCTTTAAGCAAAGAAAGTAAGAACCCTTCTAGGCAGAGCCTAGGTAGGGAACTTCTCTCACCACTCCAACTGTCACAATATTTTAAGACGAATGCGCGTTGCACTTAGGCGAGAGCCACATTTCGAACAGGAATCGCCCTGTATCTTGTCAACGGTTGGAAGTATTATTAAGAGTGCGCGCGGCGACAAGGCGATTGCCACATTTTGAAACGCCCTTCCCCCCTCTCCATTCCCGCGACCGCCGCAAACTTTTCAGACTCTTGTGCTCGGTGCTAGGCGATAGCCCAATCTTGAAAACGACCTGCGCTACACCTATGTACGTGTTGCGAGAGTTTAAGACGAATGTGCGCGCACGCAGGCTAGAGCTCCATTTTGAAACGAGCCCCCGCCATCCGTGCAGCCGTTGCAAGCTTTTGCGACGAACGTGCACGGCGTCCGGGCGAGAGCCGCACTGTGACCCCCCCCCTCCGTTTTTGTAATCGCTGCGAGTTCCGAGCCTCAAGATCAGCGGTGAGGACGTTTCGGGCTAAACGCCCGTCCCGCCCCACCGGCACGCCTGGGGCATGCGACCTGGAGGAGCCACCTGTAAGGAGAGGGGGTGGAGGAGGAGGAGGAGGAGGAAGAGGAGGAGGAGGAGGAGGAGGAGGAAGAGGAGGAGGAGGAGGAGGAGCGACCGGCGACAGGAGGAAGTGCAGCACTTCCCCACTCCTCCCCTCGCCTCCCCTGCCCCCCCCCCCCCCGCTGCGGCGCGCAAGGCCTCACCGCTGAGGCGGTCCTCTTCCCCCTGGACTGCCTCAAGACGCGGATCCAGAGCCAGCAGAGGCGCGCGGGGCCTGCGGCTGCACGGTCGCCACCGCGCCGGGAAGGCGGAGCGGAGGAGGAGGAGGAGGAGGAGGAGGAGGAGGAGGAGGAGGCTGAGGAGGAGGAGGAGGAGGAGGAGCAGGCGAGGCGGCAGGGACCCAGATTTTCGACGACGTGATTTTGTTCAATCACGGTGTTTCTCCTCAGTTTCGGCCTCCACGGGGGGCTCTTTCCAGCCCAGGGATCCGAAAAACTAATAACAGGGAGCCGCGAGGAGCAAGGAGAGTTTACGAAGGTTGTCGTCGTTGTCGTCCCCCTCCACCTCCTTGTCCTCCTCCTCCTCCTCCTTCCCCTCCTCCTCCTTCTTCCAGAAAATGAGGTTGTAGGATGAGGAGAAAAGGAGGAGGAGGAGGAAGAAGAAAAGGACAAGAGTAAAGTCAATATGCATCAGCGATGTTGCGCTACACCCTCCCGTCCCAAAACCGTTTTCTCGGAAGCCCTCACAAGCGTTATTGTTTACTACACCAAGCGCCCTCTTGAGAGACGATCGCTCTCCATGCGCCTGCCCTTCAGACGAGAGCTACGTGTTGAAAAATAATGTCCCTGCATGTTTCAAGCCATGCGGATAAGGGAAGGGTGAGGCCACTGAGGCCATGGACGCGTCCAGCGAGGCCCCCGTTTTGACATTGAGCTGGCCTGCATCCGTATCAGATTGCTGCACAACGTTACAACGAGGGCCCGTCATTGAAAAGGGACGGGCCTCCGACTAGGCTGGCACCGTCGGAGGACATCTCAAGCGCGAGCCCGACCTGGAAAGCTGCTCGCCCTCCGTCCTTGTAACCGCTGGCAGACTTTAAGACGAGTGTGCGTGTCGCTGAGGCGAGGCCAACATTTGGGAAACCGCCCGTCCACCATCCTTGCAGCTGTAAGGTGAGATTCAGGCGGACATGGGCGGTGCTCACGCGAGAGCCGCATTTGGCAAACGGCCCGTCCTCCATCCTTGGATCTGCTGGGCGCGATCCGGACGGATGCGCGAGGCGCGAAGGCGAGAGCCGCATTTTGAAAACCGCCCGCTCTCCATCCAGATAGCAAGTGGAAGCGGCGAAGACGACTGTCAGCGGCGCTACGGCGAGAGCAAAATTCCAGAACAGCGATCCGCCTCCATGACTGCAGGCGACGGAAACGTGTAAGACAGATGCGCGCGGGTCGGGCGAGGGCCGCATTTTGAAAACCGTCCACCCTCCATCCCGGTTTACGCTGGAAGCATTTATGGCGACTGCGCGCGGCGCTACAGCTAGGCGCCACAGTTTCACTCGCCCTTCACATTGCAGCTGTTAGGGATTTCAAGGTTTAGAGTGATAAAGTATGATAAAGTATCATGCGGAACGCCTGCACTGGCCTACCGACACGCCTGGTGATGCGACGAGGGAAAGGGATGGTGGAGGAGGAGGGTGCAGGTAGAAAAATTAGCCTGGCGAAGGACCCAACCATATGGAGATGTGAGTACCGCAATGATGGGTATCGCATTCGGTGGAGCTCCCTATGGGGCCACGAAGCGCTGCACTGGGTGGGGGAGACGCATGCGAAGTTTGCAACTGTGGCCTTCGGTGGAGCTCCCTATGGGCCACGAAACGCTGCACTGGGTGGGGGAGACGCATGCGGACTTTGCCACTGGGGCCTTCGGTGGAGGTCCCTATGGGGCCACGAAACGTTGTGCTGGGTGGGGGAGACGCATGCGGACTTTGCCACTAGGGCCTTCGGTGGAGCTCCCTATGGGCCACGTAACGTTGTGCTGGGTGGAGAGAACGCATGCGGACTTGGCCACTGGGGCCTTCGGTGGAGCTCTCTATGGGGCCACGAATCGGTGGGGCTCCCTATGGAGCCACGAGACATTGCACCGGGCGTGCGGGACGCATGCGGGCGGTCCCACTGGGACCTTCGGTGAGGCTCCCTATGGGACCACGAAGCGCTGTACTGGGTGTGCAGGACGCATGCGGGCGGTCCCACTGGGACCTTCGGTGGAGCTCCCTATGAGGCCACGAAGCACTGTACTGGGTGGGGGCGACGCATGCGGACGATCCCACTGGGACCTGCGGTGGGGCTGGGCCACGAAACGCTGTATTGGGTGTGCGGGACGCATGCGGGCGGTCCGACTGGGACCTTCGGTGGGGCTCACTAAGGGGCCACGAAAGGCTGTACTGAGTGTGCGGGGTGCATGCGGGCGGTCCCACTGGGGCCGTCGGTGGAGCTGCCTATTGGGCCACGAAGCGCTGTACTCGGTGGTGCGCGACGCATGCGGGCGGTCTGATTGGGGCCGTCGGTGGAGCTCCCTATGGGCACACGAATCGCCGCACTGGGTGGTGCGTGACGCATGCGGGCGGTCCCACTGGTACCTTCGGTGGAGCTCCCTATAGGGCCACGAAACTCTGTACTGGGTGGTGCGTGACGCATGCGGGCGGTTGCACTGGGCTCGTCGGCGGAGCTCCCTATTGGGCCACGAAGCGCTGTATTGGGTGGTGCGTGACGCATGCGGGCGGTGCCACTGGGGCCGTCGGTGGAGCTCCCCATGGGGCCACGAAGCGCTGTACTGGGTGGTGCGTGACGCATGCGGGCGGTCCCACTGGGACCTTTGGTGGAGCTCCCTATGGGGCCACGAAGCGCTGTTCTGGGTGGTGCGTGACGCATGCGGGCGGTGCCACTGGGGCCGTCGGTGGAGCTCCCCATGGGGCCACGAAGCGCTGTTCTGGGTGGTGCGTGACGCATGCGGGCGGTCCGATTTGGGCCTTCGGTGGAGCTCCCTATGGGGCCACGAAGCGCTGTACTGGGTGGTGCGTGACGCATGCAGGCGGTCCGATTTGGGCCTTCGGTGGAGCTCCCTATGGGGCCACGAAGCGCTGTACTGGGTGGTGCGGGACGCAGGCGGTCTGATTGGGGCCGTCGGTGGAGCTCCCCATGGGGCCACGAAACGTGTGAGGGGTGCGCTGAAACGGGTGATCATGATGATGAAGCGCTGGGAGGAGGGAAGGGGGGGAGGAGGAGAGGAGTGACGCGGGGCGCTGTCTCTTCAAAACGAGGACCCAACACCACGGGTTGGGAACAACTGAGAGAACGGGGAACAAGTGCGTCGAGCGCGCATTTCTCCCAGCAGCACTCTCGCGCACCCTTCCTTCCCCACCGTTCCGCTTGTGGAGACGACCGAATTGTGCGGTGGATGGCGTTGCGCTTTTTGGGCTGTGGACGATCCGGTCATATTTCATGTCATGACACTTCGGCAGCATCATCTGACCCCAATCGATGCCAATCAATTCGATACTACGCATGCACATGGGAAGGGCAAGAGGACACACATCAAATGAGATGAAGATTGATACACTTGTCGGAAAACAATGAGCAGAGATGACCGCGCTTCTCGACGGCGATTCGACGACGACGACGACGACGACGACGACGACGACGACGACGACGACGACGACGATACGACGACGGCGATACGACGACGGCGGCCGCGACGACGACCGCGACGACGACGACGACGTCGACGTCGGCGACGGCGCTCCGTGGCGGCTTGGCCCGGCAGGCTGGCCAGCCTCTGCGGCGTCAGGGGCCTCTACCGGG
>CAUYUJ010001761.1:15000-30044 GCA_963575745.1 Prorocentrum cordatum
CCAAAAGGGCTCCCTGCTCCAGCTCAGGGGCACTGCAGAGCGGCACCGGGCCTGCTTCCACTGCCAGACCTCACAGGCCTGGCCGATCAAGACCATGAGACCATGCACACAGAAACACGTGGGATTGAGCCCCAGGCCCCAAGGAAACACCCAACGGCTGAAGCCTTCGAAGGCGAAGCCCAGACGCACACGCGTGGGTGGCAACGCAGGCCGAAAAACGAGCCAGCGACACACACTGCCAGACCTTGCTGGCCACCGACTTGACCTGCTGCTGGGCCTCAGAGATTCCCTGCATGACGGCACATTGACGCCAAGCAGCCAGCATAGCGCACACGGGCTCGGCAGAGGGTGAGCGAGGATGACTTGGTGGGCCCTGGGCATCCTACTAGTTGCCTGAGCATAAGCAGCTCCCACTCGTGCCTGTGATGCTGCTGCCCAAGCCCCACCCCGGTCTCGACAGTGACCTGTGCGCCACACGCGTGGCCAGCCTGCGGCGCCTGGTCTTGCCCGCGATCTTCCAACGCTCGGTCCTCGCGACGGCTGCCTGGTACCTGTCGCGATTCGTGCCCCTCGAAGCATGCTCCCCGAACCAACGTCCACCCTCCGATGTTCCGACGACGAGGAGGAAGGCGAGGGCCGAGGACGAGGACGAGGACGAGGAGAAGGAGGAGGAGGACGAGGAGGAATTGGAGAAGGAGGAGAAGGAGGAGGAGGAGGAGGAGGAGAAGGCCGATGCCATCTACGACGGTTGAATGTGCACTGGATGGATGGAGCCGCCTTCCGAATTGCATCGAGCGGCCCCAAGACGATGAGCTGCAGCAGGGTTGTGGCGAACGCGTGCCCTGGGAGCACGCTCTGCTCCGGCAGGCGTGCCCGTGTCGGGGATTCGGGGTTGTCGATAACGAGTGGTTGGACGATACACGAGGCGCATGTGAAATCCAGTGCGCTCGGCGGCTGCGCCAAAGCGACGGTGCCGAACGGGCCCAAAGATTTTCGAGGCCAGCCCAGAGCGTACCAGAAGCCCTTCCATAGCTATGAGCCCACTCGGCCCAGGCAGCCTGCACCCAGACGCACTTATCAGCAGATTTCCCCGAGTCCCAAGCGAAACTCCTGACATTTCGCTGCTGCCAGGCATGAAGCTTGGATTTACGCAGACGGCACGAGACACTGGCCAGGAAATGCAAGAGCGCCAATCAGCCTCATCCCCCCCATGCGCTCGGCAATGATGAACATCTTGGTCCACATGGGAGGCCACTCGAGCCCCAGCTCAATCATATCAAACTCTCAACGAGAGCCTCAAGCCCCGCAGAGCCAAGCAGCAGCAAATGCTCATGGTTCACACGCTCGTACCCCTGACCCGTGGAGGGCTTCAAGGGATTCAAAACTCGCGCAGCTTCGGCCGCAGTGGGTTTCGGCGGAACTCCTCCTCCTCCTCCTCCTCCTCCTCCTCCTCCTCATCATCATCATCATCATCATCCTCTTCCTCCTTCTCCTTATCGCCCCCCTGCCAGCGGAAGTAGGCCAGAGGGCATCCATGAAGGGCGGGTGCCACCCTGCCCGCGCGGTGAGAGACGCTTCAGGTAGGGCCCAAGCGCCATCTAGCGTCAGCGACCCCTCCGCACGAGGTGAACACAGCTGGGCCAGACCACCTTCTCAAGCAGCTAAGCAGCGCCAGCCCATGGCAGTGTAGCACCAGACTGGCCCGAGCGCTCGATCGATCGATCGATTCCCCTGCCAGTCTCTTCGCTGCTGCGGGCCAGGGCCCGTGCTGCTGCCAAGCACTGGCCGCGAGTGCGGCCTCGGCGCTCTCCGTGGGTGGGCCTCGGCGATGGGGCTCCTCAGGTGGCGCGCGCTGCTCCTCCCCTCCTCCCCCTGCCAGCGGTGAGCCGGAGGCTCGCCTGCTGGGCCGGCGTTCCCACCACCACTACCAGAGGCAGGGCGGGGGAGAGAGGAGGATGGGGAGCTTCTCCCCCTCCTCCTCCTCCTCCTCCTCCTCCTCCTCCTCCTCCTCCTCCTCCTCCTCCTCCTCCTCCTGCCAATGGCAGTGGTGGCGGAACATCGGCCCATCATCGGCTGCGGTTCCCGCCGAAAGGCCTGAGACCTGCGGATGGGCTCGGGCTCGGCCTCTGCCCGTCCGCCTTCCCTCTTCACTTTCCCCTCGCCTCCTCACTTCGTGTGTTGAGTAGGCAGTGAATCTCTTGGGCCGCTTGGGCCTCGTGGGGCATTTAGATGCGGCATGCTCGTTTCCCCCTTTCAGGCGACGGTTCCCTGCATGAGTTTGCCCACGCATCGCAGGTCAGTTCGTGTCGGGATCCCGTTCTGCCCGGCGACATTTTGATTCGCACAGCGGTTGAGGCCGTGCAGTGCGAAGTTGTGCGGTCGCGCTCCCGGCAACAAATGTCTGCCATGCCCTTGCCCAGCAGTGAGGATGGGCCAGCGCATGGCGTGCCTGCGCTCGGACCGTCGAGGGAAATTGGACGCCACGACTCACAGCCATGCGCGAAAACGTGTTTGATACCGCCGTGCACGTGCGCTGCCTGCGCGGCGAGTTCTCGGCGCCATGGCTGGGAACACACGTGCTCGATCTCTCGCGTCCCCCCCACCGCCCGCCTTCGGAATCCCTGAGGAACTCATCGCGCCACGTGGCGCCTGCGCCACCGCGTGGGCAAGGGGGCCAAGAGGCGAGCGGTGCGGCCCGCAGTGCGCGGCCGCGTCGCGGCCTCGACGGCCCAGCCTCTCGAGAGACCGCGACGGCCACCTGCCCGATCCGCCCCCCCCCCCCCCCCGCAGTGGAGGCGGAGGCGGAGGCGGAGGCGGAGGCGGAGGCGGAGGAGGAGGAGGAGGAGGAGGAGGAGGAGGAGGAGGATTCGGGCGGGCAGCGGCATGTGCGGCGGAGAAGGCAGGACGCAGGCCCCACCAGCAGCGTCTCTTCGCCACGGCGCTCCGTCCAGGTTCGGCCCCAGGTGCAGCCAACCCGCACAGGAAGGATGGGCAGCCTTCCCGAGGGTGCCCTTGCATCCCTGCCTCCTCGGTCCATCCGTGGCCACTCTCGTTGGCCGCGCCCTGCTCGAAACGCTTCGAAACGGCCTCCCAAGGCCCTTGCAACCTTATCGCGCGTCCTTCTGATACGGGTCGGCTAGAAGTGTCCTTAGACCCTGCCCGGGCGGCTGAGTGCATGGGGGGCTGTCCCGCCGAGGCAGGGGTATAACGGTCGGAGTCGAGTCTCCTGGGGCCGTGTTCGGAACCCGGGACCGTGGGAAAACGGAGTGGGGGTGAAGCGTTGCACCAGCTAATTATGAACCCGGGAAGGAGTCCACGAGCCGATGTTGAGCGGATGTGCGGGTTGGGTGCGGATGAGCTGAGCCGCGCTTAGCGCCTAGAGACCGTCGCCTTACCTCTTCATGTGAGTCAGAAAGTCATCACTCCTGGGGCGGAGTACCCCCGGTGCGCGGCGCGGCAAGCTCCTCAAACACAGGCATGCGCGATAGCAGGTGGTGGCTTCAACGTGTGCGGTGGCCCTGCGCGCGGCCACGTGCCGCCTGCGAGAGATGACGTTGCGAGCCACGGAAACCGACCATTGGTGATGGGCCTGCTTTCCACCACCACCACCATAAGTTGGAGGGGAGAAGGAGGTGGAGGAGGAGGAGGAGGAGGAGGAGGAGGAGGAGGACCCCTCCCCCTCCAACTTCTGGTGGTGGTGGTGGTGGTGGAAAACAGGCCCATCAACTGGCGTTCAAAAATGGTAGCGACTTAGTTTGTGGCAAGTCGGCGCCTTTCTGGTCCTCACAAACACTGGGCCTGGTAGGCCTCTGCGCCAGGCCTCCCGATTCCTCTTCCTTTGGTCCTCTCCCTGACCTCGTCATTGCCCTCCTCTCCTCCTGCGCCGCTCCGGCGCGCGCCATGATTCTGCTCAAGTCTTTCGGGGCCCTCTGTCCGTCGCCATGTTGGCTCAAGGCCCATGTTGCGCGGGCCCCGACCACGGCGACCAGCGCGCATCGGAGCGCGCGGCTGCGCGGTGGCAGCGGTCTGCTTGCAGTTGGCACGGGTTGTGCCTCTGCAGCGGCACCTGCAGCTGGACCTGTCCCACGGCCTCGGCCGGTGCTGGGCTGCGGCGGCAGAGGGCCTCGCCGCGGCTGCTGGCGCGGGCCCCGCCGCGGCAGCAGGCGGGATGCCGCCCGAGGGCTCGACTGTGGAGGAGCTGCCAGCGGAGGACGCTGCGAAGCTGAGGCAGCTCTACGGCGAGCCTTCCGGCAGGTTCTCGGAGGTGGTTTCAGCCACTGCGTGCTGGACGGGCCCTGGCAGCCCGAGGCGCCGCGCCGGCCTGTGGCCGTGCTGTCGCACGGCCTGGGCACCAGCTCCGAGGTGTCTGCTGGGCTCGTGGAGCCGCTGCTGATCGGGTGGCTGCCGCGTGCTGAGGCAGGGCAGGGGAGAGGGGAGGATGGGGAGCTCCTCTTCCTCCTCCTCCTCCTCCTCCTCCTCCTCCTCCTCCTCCTCCTCCTCCTCCTGGAGCCGCTGCTGAGGGGTGGCTTCCGCGTGCTGAGGTACGACTTCTGCGGCCACGGCTGGTCCCACGCGGGCCCGGGCGCGCAGTCCGACCTCGGCATGCTGCTGACGCAGCTGCAGGAGCTGCTGGCCCCCGGGGAGCCGGTCGACCTCTTCGTGGGTCACTCCACGGGAGGCCTCCTCGGGTTGCAGGCCGCGGTCTCGTGGCCGGCCTTGCCCCGGGGCAGGCGTTTGGAGCGCTTGGTTCTGATCTCGCCGGCGTTCTGGAAGGCGACTCCGTTCCTGGTGAAGGTATTGGACAAGGCGCCCTCGCTGGCGCGCGTCCTGCTGCGTGTCAAGGCTCTCCCGCTGGTGCAGAACTCCTATTTGGAGAACTGCGACAACGCGTTTGCGCACGAGGGGGCTAAGTATTTCTACCCTGAGAAGTACGCGACAGCCAAGGATGCGATTGCAGGCCTCACGTTGGGCGTCTTGCGCAGCGACATTCTGGCGGGCCTTCTGCCGACCTTCCAGTCGCTGATCGCCGGCAGGGACGCCGCGAGTCCCAAGGTGGGCCTCTTCTGGGGCACTCACGACATCGTCGTGGAGTTCCTGCACGCGAAGGAGGTGCTCTCCTGGCCTGGTGGCGGCTCTGTGACCTTCGTCGAGCTGACTGGCATGGGCCACGAGGCCCCGATGGAGGACCCCGTCAGGGTCGCCACGGAGATCGCGAGGTGGGCAGGGCCGCAAGCCAGCAGGCTCTGAGCTGGGCGAGGCTTGCGGTATCGCTTTAACGACCGTGAAGTTGGTCACCTGAGGGGCCGGTCCCGGCCGCGTTTCAAATCTGTCTGCGCCGCAGAGGAAGAGTGATGGGACCAACAAAGAAGTCTTTCGGGGCCCTCAGACGTGCGTCTCAGGCATTTTGGCGCAGAGATTTGGCCGTGATTCATTCGAAATACCATCAAGAGCCCTCCATACTAATTAGTCAAATCTCCTGTTGTGTGTCTGCTCCCCTTGGTCCTGCGATCTCACTTTGCAGGATCTTTAAACCGAGGGCGGTAATCGACAGATAATGGATATGTCGTCTCCTTCTCATCCTCCGCCTCTTCCTCCTCCTCCTCCTCCTCCTCCTCCTCCTCCTCCTTCCCCACTTCGAAAGATGGAAAGTGGCATCTATACTCGCCTGGCCAGGCAACTCAGCTGCACTTGTTGAGTTCAACACGAGGAGAGGCTTCCTGCGGACCCCAAAAAACAGTGGGGGCACGGCAATGGTCCATAGTCAGACCTTTGGCATTGCTCAGCGGAGAGATCCACAATCTCTTATCCCACCTCCTTCTCCTTTTCATTGTCCTTCTCCTTCTCCTTCTCATGCAACTCTTCCCACCTCTGCCTCATCCTTATCCCACATCCTCCTCTTCCTCTCATCATCCTCATCCTCATCCTCATCCTCATCCTCATCCTCATCCTCATCCTCATCCCGCCTCCTCCTCCTCCTCCTCCTCCTCCTCCTCCTCCCCTCCTCCTTTTCCTCGTCCCACCTCATCCTTTCTACCTCCTCCTCCTCCTCCTCCTGCACCGCCTCCTCCTCCTCTCATTCTCCTCCTTCTCCTGCTTCTCCCGCCTCCTCATTCCACCTCCTCCTCCTCCTCCTCCTCCTCCTCCTCCTCCTCTTCCTCCTCCTCCTCCTCCTCCTCCTCCTCCTCCTCCTCCTCCTCCCAGCGCCTGCGGGCTCCCCGAGGTGCTGGCGGCGGCGCCAGACAGCAGAGCGGCGCCGCCGCAGCTCTGGCTCCGAACGTGTGCCATGGCAGCCGCCCGGGCCTGCCCGGGGCCGCGCCGCCATGACGCCAGGAGGGCCCAGCGCGCGCGGCCGCGCCGCCGCCGCCGCTGGCACCTCCATCGGTGGTTCAGAGATGGGGTCCGGAGGGACGGGGCCTCAAGGACAGGGAGGGATCCAAGGGTTGATTCGCATTGTTCGAGGCGGCACCTCGCGTCCTCAGGACCCCACCCCCAGCCCCCCGACGTCAGGGTTGCTTCGCGGCAGAGGTCTCGACGCATTCCCCGGGGCCGGTTTTGCACCCCGAGTCGTCTCTGGTGGTCAACGGCCCCGAGGCCCGGCAAGAAGGGCCCCCCGCGGGGGCCGAGCCTGGCGAGCCACGTCGATCGTGCTCTGTTCATCCCAGACATCCCGACTGCATCATTTTTTTTCATGCGTGGGCCCCGAAGGTGCGGACCACTTCCCTAGGGCCGGTTTTTCGTCCCGAGCCGTTTTTGTTAACGCTCCCGAGGCCCTGCGAGGGCCCCCATAGGCCGAAAACTGCCCAACTCCCACCGCTCCAATTTTTGGGGGAGCGCCGGATCTCAGGGATGCCTCGAGGAGGGGGCCCTGGGACCTCAGGACCCCGTCTGTGAGCCACCCACTTCCGCACGCCGCCCGCCGCCGAGGCCGCGGCCGGCGGCGCGAGCGGGCCGCGGCCTGCGGCCGCAGCCGCCGCCGCGGCGGCCGCGGGCGCGCCGCCCGCCGCCGGGGCGGCCGCGCGCGGCGCGCCGCCGAGGGCGGGCTTCGCGCGCTTCCGGGCGCCTCGGGGGCGGGCTGCGGGGGCCCGGGTTGCCTCGACGAGCCCAGACCTCCTCGCGCTGTGAAAAAACACGACGTCACGAGGGGAGGTTCTCCGCTATTTTCGGCCTCTGGTGGGGGCCCTTCCGGGGCCTCGGGAGAGTCATCGAACGACTCAGGACGAAAAACCGGTCCCAGGGAGGTGGTCCGGACCTCCTGGGCCCACGCATCAAAAAAAATATGGAGCAGCCGGATGTCTAGGGAGCTTGGCCCTCCTCCGAGTCCGCGCGCTCGGTCCGCTCGGCCGCGTCGCAGCCGGTTTTGCGCACGCCGTCGGCCCGGCTTGGCCAGCCGCCGGTCGGTTTCGCAACGATTCGGTACCCGGCGGTCTGGCCGCTGCGCGGCCGCTGCGGCCAGCCGTCGTGGCCGCTGCGTCGGCCGCTGCGCCCCAGGGCTGTAGCCGGTCGGGGTCGGTCTCGCCGCCGGCTCGGTCGGCCTGCGGCCGGGCCGCCGCGCGCCGTGCCCAGGCAGCCGGCGTGTTTCTGTTTCAGTGCGCGGCTCCAGGCCCAGGCCCCCTCCCGGACCCCCAACGTCTCGAGCAACTCGAGACGGAGGTTTTTCGCAGTTTTCGGCCTCTGGGTGGCCTCGCCGGGCCCCAGGACCGCCAAAAATTGATCAGGGACGAAGAGCCGGGGCTGGGAGGTCCAGGTTTCCGGGGAAGCCATCTTGAGAAACTTACGGCGTCGGATGTTTGGGCTCGAGGCATGACAAAAATCACGCCGGGAGGGTGATTGCCAGTTTTTGCCTCTGCTAACCCTTGCCAGGCCTCGGGACCGTCAAAAAAACGACTCGGAATGAAACACCCGTCCCGGGGAAGGGGTCTAGACCTTTGGGGGTCGACATCATGAAAAGGTCACGACGTCGGGAGGCTGGGGAGGTCCCGAGCATTTCCTTTGGGTCAGTTTTTCGCCCCCGATCCTCCTCTGACGATTCCGGGGTCCCTGAAATGGATGCGGCAGATTGGCCTTGTGTCGACCAGCGGCGACCCCGCCGCCGGCGTTCAACGTTGAACGCCGCCAGCGACCCCGAATCGGTCGATGTTGAATGATCTGATGTTTCGGAAACAGCTGATCGTCCAAGATTGAACGGTCGCCGCAGGGTCAGAGACCAATGCCGAAGTCGGCACGACACGAGCCTTCAGTCATGATTTTTTCGTGGCCCGAGGGGGTCTGAGTTCCAGAGTCTGGCATCGAGGAAAATCGACTACACGTAAAGAGTGACCCTTCACCAGAGTGAACTTTGGTGCGGGCCCACCGGGGTCCCGCGATCGCCGAACGCGACGCGATGATAGTGGCGTCTTGCGCGCTTGTGTTTGGGACCCCCCCCCCGATAGCCGCGCACCAACGGTCACTCTTCTGACCCAGGGTCACTCCCGCATGTCGCCGAGAAGAACGCGTGGATCGAGCCAACGACGCATCGTCGGAGGCCCCGGGGCGACCCACAGGTGCTCGGCGTGAGGGCCGGCGTGGCGCCGCGGGAGCTGGCGGCGGCGCTCGAGGATCAGCTGGCGCTCGAGGGCGCCGAGCTGATCGCGGGCGAGTGGCGCGCGTGCGCCGACGGCGAGGACCGGCGCGTGGGGCCCCCTCGACGAGCCCAGGCCGCTGCGCTCTGCGAAGTCGTTCTCGGGGATTCGGGCTGGTCGCGGCCTCCCGGGGCGCTCGCCAGGCCCCGGGTCCATCATCGGCGGCGAGCGAGGGGGGGGGGGGGGGGGGGGGGGAACAGTGAGAAGGAGGAAGACCTTTTTCAGAAGGCGGCGGCATTTCTCGGAAGCCCTCGCGCCTTCTGCTGGGAAGTTTCTCGTGTGTCTTCGGGGAAGGCTCAGAACACTTCTCAGAAGGCCAGGGGGCGTCCGAGCCTTCTGAGAAGGCCCGCCCCTCTCACTTCCCCCCCTCGCCCGCCGCCGACATCAAGAGCCGACTCGGAGTTGACAACAAGTCCTGGGGAAGGGGTCGGGACTTCTGGGGTCGCGAAATGCAACAATCAAGACATCGCATGTCTGGGTCGCGTCGTGGAACGCTCTGGCAGTGCTCGGAGATTGTCCAACGTTTTCGCGTCGTGGAGGGCTCTGGCAGAGCTCGGAGATTGTCCAGCGTTTTCGGAGATTCGCTTCGGGACGCTCTCCAGCAGCTGCGCCTCGCCGAGGGCTATCTGGGGGTGGCCACATCCTCCCGAACGGCCGCCGTAGACCCGAGTTGTGACTCATCGAAAAAGCAACAAACCCGTATCCGCTGCCTCGCGGGCAGGGCCTACGGGCCGCAACCTCGCGGAGACGGAACGTAATTACCAGTGCGACCGCGTGTCCGCGGGGTTGCGCCCCAGAAAGCAGACCGCGAGGGCGCGGATATGGATACGCTCGCCGCTTGTGAATGACCCGAATGCCAGGCCTCCTCTCGCTGCGGAGAAATCACGACGTAGGTTTTTGCCTGGTTTCCGGTTCCTGCGGTCAGGGACGCTTGTTTTCTCGATTGTTGTATTTGGGTGTGCTCGCTTTTGTCCTTTTCCGTGCTGTTGTTGTTGTTGATGATGTGTTGTGGTTGTTGTTGTTGTTGTTGTTGTCGTTGCTGGTGTTGTTGTTGGTGTTGTTGCTGGTGTTGCTGTTAGTGTCAGGTTGTGTTAGCATTGGTGTTTCTTTTGGTAGTGTTGTTGTTATTGTTGTTGTTGTGGTTGTTGTTATTGTTGTTGGTGTCGTTGTTGTTGCAGCTGATGCTGCTGCTGTTGTTGTGGTTGGTTGTTGCTGTTGTTCCCTACCTAGGCTCTGCCCAGAAAGGTTCTTACCTCGTAGCTTAAAGGGCCGGGCAGTGGGGCACGCCCCGGGCGGTTCCCCCTGTATCCGCCCCGCGGTTCCCCCAGTGACGTTCCCTTAGCTTCGCGTTGCTTATCTCATCTTAGCTTAGCTTATTTCATCTTACCTTAGCTTAGCTTCATCTTACCTCAGGTTTATCTTAGCTTAGCTTACCTTCATCATAGCTTCGCTGAGCTTTAGCATAGCAGAGCACAGCATAGCACAGCATAGGGTAGCATAGCATAGCGCAGCATCGCATATCATAGCATGGGTGTAATTCCCTACCTACGCTCTGCTTAGAGGGTTAGCTTAGCTTAGCTTAGCTTAGTTTAACTTAGCATAGCGCAGCGCTGTTCCCTACCTAGGCTCTGCCTAGAAGGGTTCTTACTCGGTAGCTTAAAGGGCCGGGCAGTGGGGCCCGCCCCGGGCGGTTCCCCCGGCATCCGCCCCGCGGTTCCCCCAGTGACGTTCCCTTAGCCTCGCGTTGCTTATCTCATCTTAGCTTAGCTTATTTCATCTTACCTTAGCTTAGCTTCATCTTACCTCAGGTTTATCTTAGCTTAGCTGACCTTCATCTTAGCTTCGCTGAGCTTTAGCATAGCAGAGCACAGGATAGCGTAGCGTAGCATAGCGTAGCATAGCGTGGCGCAGCATCGCATATCATAGCATAGCCCAGCATAGCATAGCATAGCGCAGCATAGCATAGCATAGCATAGCATAGCATAGCATAGCATAGCATAGCATAGCATAGCATAGCGCAGCACAGCACAGCACAGCACAGCACAGCACAGCAAAACCAATGCGAAATTGTAGATGTAGATGTAGATGTAGGTCTAGGTGTAGATGCAGACGTAGATGTTGGTGTAGATGTAGGTGTAGATGTAGATGTAGATGTGAGTCTCGCTGTTGATGTTGATGTAGATGTAGATACAGGTGTATATGTTAATGTAGCTGTCGGTGTAGATGTAGATGTTGCTTTCCTAGATGCTCCAACTCCTAGGTAGGGTCGCACTGGGATAATTGCTGTTGTTGTTGCTGTTGCTGCTGTTGTTGTTGCTGTTGCGGTTGTTGTGGTTGGTCGTTGCTGTGGTTGTTGTTGGTCGTTGTGGTTGTTGGTCGTTGTGGTTGTTGTTGTTGTTGTTGTTGTTGTTGTTGTTGTTGTTGTTGTTGTGGTTGGTCGTTGCTGTGGTTGTGGTTGTTGTTGTTGTTGTTGTTGTTGTTGTTGTTGTTGTTGCTGTTGTTGCTGTTGTTGTTGCTGTTGCTGCTGTTGCTGTTGCCGTTGCGGCGCTTGTTGTTCAGGAAAAACAGCGAACGCCCGTCCTCCCCCCCGGCGGAGGAGCTGCTGGAGGCGGCGCTCTGGGTGCCCCTGCCGGAGGCCGCCACGCTGCGCGGGCCCCTGCGCGAGGCGCGCGTCTTCGTCGGCGGCGCGGCGGCACCGCTGGCGATGGCGCTGCGCTTCGAGGAGCCCGCACGCTGCGGGAGGGACCCAGGCATTCTCGCGCCCTGAAGAAAAATCACGACGGGAGGCGTTTGGCGGTTTGGGGCGTTTTCGTAGGTTTTCGCTGTTCCGTGGAGATTCGCACGCCTTGGGCTGCTTTCCAGCAGCTGCGCCTCGCCGAGGGCGTTCTGGGCATGCCCGGCTCGTTCCGAACGGCCGTCGGAAATCCGAGTACAGACCCGGGAACCAGACCCCCTCGCGTCATGAACTTGGCTTCTCCCCCGTCCCTGAGATCCTGGCGCCGCGATTTTGTTCGCAAAGGGCGGTCTTGCCTTGCTCCGCGCGGGCTCCAGGACCTTCGCAGGTCGATTTGGCGGGGAAAAATGGCACAGAAAGGTGGTGTCTAGCTTGGGCAGTGATTCTTCGAAAAACGAAGCATGGCATGAACTTAATTTTTTCTGGAAGCTCCGCGCGGATTTCTCGGATCGGCGCTGGGCCACCCTGGCGGTAATTCCGGCGCTACCCCTAGCGCGCTCCAGGCGCCAGGGAGGGGGCTCCAGCGCCGATCCAAGAAATCCGCGCGCACCTCAGATAAGTTCAGTTTTTGCGGCGTTTTTGTTGGTCCTCCTACGCGAGAGGGATGCTCCTCCCCCTTCCCGGGATGGAAGAGTGCAGCCTGTCTTTCAGGTTTAACTTCTCTGTTTTTGTTTGTTCTGGAGTGTCCAGCTCGGAAATGTTTCCGGGGTTCGAGTCCCTGGGCTTTCCCTTGGCCCTTTTCTGGGGCCACCGTCGGCTGTTGGGCCCGCATGGGCTCAGCACCGGCGCGGCAGTCGAGGCTGGACCTCTTCTTCGTGGACAGCCGCTCCGTTCCCGGGGTGGAAGCGCTAGCGCTGCTCGTCCCGGAGGGCCCTCGTCGCCACGGCCAGATTGTCCTCGAGGTGTTGGTGCGAGGGCACCCCGCGATGGCTCTGCGGTTGGAGGAGCCTGCCCGCTGCGGGGAGGGAGGCGTTCGGACGCTTCCAGAGGTCATCGGCGGTTTACCGAGGTATTCTCGAAGGTTTCTCGGGGGCGGCAAAGAGGGGGAAAATGACTAGGAGGGGGGGGATATCACGGCGGGGGCCACGTTATCTCCCCAGGTTTTATAGCTCCTTTTCTTATTTCGTTACGTCCTCGCCCCCCCCTAGACCGCGCACATGCCGCCGGCCATGATTTGTGCCCCCCCCTCTTAGACGCACCCCTCTTGGCCGCCCCCGAGCTTTGCAGAGGTTTCCCGCGGCTTAAAAAACAATGTTGGAAGGTATTTGCCGATTGTCCAAGGTTTTCTAAGTTTTCTTATCGGAGCCCGCCCGTTGCGGGAAGGGTGCTCCTTCCTTTTCCTAGGGCGGGAGTTTTCGGAGGTCTTCGCTGATCCCTCTATGTTCTTGGACTATTTTCGCACATGTTCCAAAGGTCTTCGGAGGTGACCTAAGGTTTTGAAATCTTCGGACGTTTCGAGGGTTTGCGTATGTTTTGAATCGTTTTCGGGGACCCTCTCATTCGAGATGCGTTCCAGCAGCTGACCCCGTCGAGTCATGACCAGGAGTCCGCCGCGAGGACGACAGGTGATCCCAGACACCCGATTCAGGTGAGGGAAAGATAGCGATGTTGCTAATCGTCCTGGAGAGCCCTCGTCGCCACGGCTGGATTTTCTTTGATGTTCTGGTCAGAACGCACCTCGACAGAGAGGTATATAATTTGCTGCATCTGTGTGTTATCCACATGCGCCTTGGAAACTCATATCTACGACAATGTGTTGTTTCCAATCCGAGCAATGTTCCTCGATTTCGGCTTCTGGGCCCCGTCATCGGGCCGTCATAAGAAGTGGATCCGAGGCGAAAAACAAGCCTCGGGGAAGCTGTCAGGACCACTTGGGGCCGCGCTTGGAACAAAAAAAAACGCATCCTCGGAGGTTCGGGATCCCAGGCGCCCCATGCATCGGAAAGATGGATGCGGCCGGTCTGTCGCTGTATTTGGCCTCCGGAGGTTGGATTCCGGCACCCACGATCGGGCCGGACGAGACGGCAGGATAGAGAGGGGGGTTACCCTGAGATCCTGGCGTCCCAATTTTTTCGAGCTGGGCGATGTCGCTTTTCTTCGGGCCCCGAAACCTTCAGATCGATCTGATTCGAAAAATGACGCAGGGCGATGGTGTCTAGGGCTCAGGGCATGATTTCTTACGATGTTGCACCCCCCCCCGACAGGACCGTCAAGAAGCGGCCCAGGGACGGGAAAACGGCATCCGGGAAGTGGTCGAGAGGCCAAGGTGCTCACGCATCGGAAACGTCGGAGCGCCAGGTGTCTGGGGTCCCAGACATCCGACGACGTGATTTTTCAATGCGCGGACCTTACCCAGATCTCCGAGGATGTGACTTTTCAACGTGGCGGGTTTTCCTCGATTTTGGCCTCCGGGGCCCATTGTCGGGCCCAGGGAACATCAGAAATGGACCTGGTGCGAAAAGCCACCTTTGGGGAGGGGGGTTGGCACCTATGGGGCCGCGGATTGAAAGAATCATATTGGAGGATGTCGGGGAAGTGGCCCCGACGCCCTCCCCAGGGGCAGTCAAGCTATGGGGTTGGGACCTATGGGGGCCCGCGGAATGGAGGAATCAAGCTGGAGGATATCGGGGAACTGGTGCCGACGCCTTCCCCAGGGGTAGTTGTTGGGGTTTGGACCCACAGGGGGCCGCGGATTGAAAGAATCAAGCTGGAGGATGTGGAGGAGGAGGAGGAGGCGGAGCAGGAGGAGGAGCAGAAGAAGGAGGAGGAGGAGGAGGAGGAGGAGGAGGAGGAGGAGGAGAATTGGATCTGATTGGGTTGGAGCTCCTGGAATCCTGCCGACGCCTCCCCCCGGGGGTTGTCGCTGCCCCGGGGGCAGGGCTCGACCGTCCCGGGGCCCGACGGCCGGCCCCCGGGGCCCCAGTCGAGGAGGTCGCGCCAGGATCGATCTAAAACAGCACAGGTTCGCGGGAGATTTTGGATTTTTGCAGACATTGCGGTGAGGGACGAGAAAAAGACCCCGAGATCCGACGCTCCAAAAAAATTAGAGCAGGCGTTGTTTGATAGACCCCAACAAAATTACATTGCAGTGAGGGACGAGTTTTGGATTTTTGCAGACATTGCAGTGAGGGACGCTCCCAACAAAATTACAGTTTTTGATCGTTTTCGGCCTCCAGAGGGCCCTCGCCGGGCCTCGGGAGCGTCAAACAACGACTCAGGACGAGAAACCAGCCCTAGGGAAGTGGTCCAGACTTTACAAAAAAATGAGCAGCGGGATGTCTGGGCAAAGAGAGAGGAGCGAGGAGGCAACAAGCAAGCGAAACAGTACAGCCTCTGGAGGCGTTGCCCTCGGGCCCCCAGCCCTAACTTCTCGCCCCCGCAAGGAGGTCGGGCGGCCGCATACGCCGAGGCTGTGGCAGGTCGGCGAGGACCCCAGACTTCCAGCGGGTCGGTGCTTTCGGTCCGCGGGCCCATGGTCCAGACCCTCTCCCCGGGTCCAGCTCGAACGGCCTCGGGGTGGCCGGGTGCGGCTTTCCCCCGCGGAGGCCGAGATCGGGGAGAAGAGGCGGGGGACTGAACAAGAATAACAAGAATTCGCCCTAAGTCCTCCTCCTCCTCCTCCTCCTCCTCCTCCTCCTCCTGCTCCTGCTCCTCCTCCTGCTCCTCCTCCCCCTCCTCCTCCTCCTCCTCCC
>CAUYUJ010001761.1:30144-63195 GCA_963575745.1 Prorocentrum cordatum
TGTCGGGCCCGCGGAACATCAAACATGGATCCGGGACGAACAACCATCCCCAGGGAAGGGGTCAAGACCTCTACAAGGGCCGCGGATTGAAGAAGCAGATCGGAGGATGTCTGGGAATGTCGAACTCCGCACGACAGAACGACGCGGACGCACCGATAGACATGGTATCGCCACAGGGCCCGACAGAATTCAACCTTGAACGATCGGGGCCGCGATCGGTTCGAGGTTGAAAGCCAAAAACCTCTGCGGGCGCCAGCGCCGCACGAATCTACGGTAGGGTAAGAGGGAAGGCTTCTTCGAAGCACCCTGCTTTTAGAAGGCGCGGGCCTTATCTATAGATGTAAGGTCGGTGCCTTCGAAGGAGCAGCCTCCTTCTGAGAAGCCTCCCCCCCTCCCATTACCCCCTTGTGCGCGCCGCCAACACCTGCTGGCTGTAGCGGCGGGCTGGCTGTAGCGGCGGGCCTCTCTGGGGGCAGAAGTAAAACGAGCAGCCTAGGGACGTATGTCGTATGACGCCTGCGGCGAATCACCACCGCCAACTGCCTTTGGAAAGAGCATATGTTGCCGAATGTTGTGGATAGAGCTCGACCAAGCTAATTATCGGACGATGTGTTCCCCCAGCCGTTGTGAAAAACACTTCGGTGAACACTCGGGGAAGAAAGAAGAGAGGGGGGAAAAGGATGGTGATGATGAGGATGATGGTGATGAAGATGATGATGCTGATGATGCTGATGATGATCATGCTGATGGTCATGATCATGATCATGATGATGATGATGGTGGTGGTGGTGGTGATGGTGATGTTGATGATGGTGATCATGGTGATGATGACGGTGGTGATGATGCTGCTGATGCGGGTGCTGATGCTGGTGCTGCTGCTGCTGCTGCTGCTGCTGATGATGATGATGATGATGATAGTGATGATGACGATGATGATGATGATGATGATGATGATGATGATGATGATGATGATGATGATGATGATGATGATGATGCTGATGCTGATGCTGATGCTGATGCTGATGCTGATGCTGATGCTGGTGCTGGTGGTGGTGATGATGATGAGGAGGAGGAGGAGGAGGAGGAGGAGAAGGAGGAGGAGGAGGAGGAGGAGGAGGAGGAGGAGCGAGAGGCCTTTGGGAGCCGCTTAAGGCACCTTTGTGGCCTCCTGGGGGCCTCTTAGAGGCCGCTTGGGGGCTTTCTTGGGCCCTTTGGATGCTCCTTCGGAGTTGTTGTTGGCCATCTGAGGGCGTTCCTGGCTCGTCTGACGCCGTCGGAGGCCGTCTTGCGAGCCTCCGACGTGGAGCCCTCATGGGGCAATTCAGGGCCTTCGTGGAGGCCATCTTGGGCGTCTTGAAGGTTTCCTGGACCGTCTTAGGGTCCTCTTGAGGTCGACTTAGGGGCTTCTTGGGCCGTCAGGGGGGCATCTCGGAGGCCTCTTGGGGGCGTCTTGAAGGTTTCCTGGACCGTCTTAGGGTCCTCTTGAGGTCGACTTAGGGGCTTCTTGGGCCGTCAGGGGGGCATCTCGGAGGCCTCTTGGGCGCTCGTAGGGCCATATTGGTGGCCTGTGGGGCTGTCTCGGGCCATATGAGCGCTGAAAATGAGCAAACGTCAGAACCTGTCAGAATCCCGCGGGGAATTATGGAGCTTGACCTCGGCGGCCTTCCTGGAGGACCTCTTGGAGGCCCCTTGGGGGCCTCTTGGGCCGTGGGGTGTTATTTTGAGGCATTTTGCGGCTATCTTAGGCTCTGCTGGGCCCATCTTGGCCGTATTGGAGGCCCTCTTGAGCGTCTTGGAGGCTTCTTGGACCGTCTGTGGGTTCTCTTGGGGCTGAGCCGCCTTGGGCCGTCGGAGGGCAAATAGCAGCAGATGTCACAATCATTCAGCCACCGATTGAACATCTATGATGTGGGCCTCTTCGGGCCTTCCTGAAGGACCTCTTGGAGGCCTCTTGGGCCGTCTTGGGGGCCTCTTGGGGGCCTCTTGGGCCGTCTTGGGCCATCTGAGGGCCAGCTGAGGCCGTCTTGGCTGTATCTTGGACCGTCTTGAGACACTTCGCTGCCATCTGGGGCTCTCTTGGCGCGCTGAAGAGCAGTCTTGGAGGCCATCTTTGGCGTCATTGGCGCCTCTTGGGGCGTCTTGGGAGCCTCTTGGGCCGTCTTGGGCCCAAATCATTCGAGCAACTCAAAAAATGATTTGAGCCTCTTTGGGCCTTCCTCGGGGACCTCTTGGAGGCCTCTTGGACCGTCTTGGGGCGCCTCTTGGGCGCGTCTTGGGCCGTTTTGGGCTCTCTTGGACCATCTGAGCGGTCTTGAAGGCATCTTCGGACCATCTTGGAAGCCGTCTTGGGTCTATATTCGGCTGTCTTGGGGCCATCTTCGCAGTCTGGGAGGTCGTGTTGGCCGTCTTGGAGGCCATCTGAAGTGGAAAAGCCGATGTGGGGGACGCGTCTGGGCGAGCTTTCTGGGTGGCCGGCGGGTGGGGCCGAAGCCCCAGGGGGCGGCGGATCGAAGACGCCCACGGCGAGGCATCGTCGCCCCCTGCCTTTTAGGGTGCGCCTATGCGGACACCGTCTTGGGAGCCTTCATTTGCCCTCTTGGGGCCCTCTTGGGGCGCTTCAGGGTCGTCTTGAAGGCCGTCGTGGGCGTCTGGGAGGCCTCTTGGACCGTCTTGAGGCCCTCAGGGGGCCGTCTTGCTAGCCTCTTGGGCCGTCTTGGAGCCTGGGGCGATCTTGATTGCCTCTCGGGTCTTGATTGCCTCTCGGGCCGTCTTGGGCCGTCGGCAGCCAGAAACAGAGCAAAAGCCAACATCCTTCAAACACCAACTGAAAATGACTGATTTTGACCTCTTCGGGCCTTCCTGCGGGTCCTCTTGGAGGCCTCTTGGGGCCTTCTTGGGCCGTCTTGGGCGCATCTTGGGGCCATCTTGGGCTTTCTTGGGGGCCATCTTGGCTGTCTTGGAGGCGTCTTGGAGGCCATCTTGGCCGTCTTGGGACCGCTGTGGGCTTTCTAGCAGTCGGTGCCGCAGTGGTGGTGGAGGGCGGCGGCCGCATGCATCGGCTACGCGCAGGAGTGGCCCTTCGCCGGAGAGACCTTTCGTGCTGGCCTGTCACAAAGCTGGCCTCAACAGTTCGTTGGCCCGCACGCTTGACTCTGGCCCCCCCCTGCGGTCACCGAAAGCCGCGCACCAAAGGCCACCCCTGCCCAGGGTCATTCTTGCGTGTAGACGAATGGAGACGGGTGTCATCGCGAGCATCGGTCCGCGCATGCTGGCCAGCGGCCTGAAGCACAGCTGCCCGTCCGACTCCACCGTCACCATGTCCGCCACCGCGCCTCCGACGCCAGCACCGAACGCCGCCCTCCGTTGCGCCGACCACGAGAGCAGCCTTCGGGGACACGAACAGGCCTGCGACAGCTGCCCAGGTGCCCGGACGGCATGGCACCGAACACGTCGGAGACGGCTGCTTGGGCGGGTGGTACTGGGGGGTGGCCCCAAAGGGGGGGGGGGGGAAGAAAAAGGCCCTCAACGGGCCCCTCGGGGCCCCTTTTCGGGCACCAGCTGGCTCCAAGAGGGGCCCTGCAGGGCCCCTCTGGGGCCCTTTTCTTCACCCCCCAATGCGGGCCACCCCCCGCTGCCACTCGCCCGAGCTGCGCGTGCTCGGCCTGAGCGAGCTGCACCTCGTCCGCCCGGGGACCTTGGCGGCGGCCCTCGGCGTCGGCCGCCCCGTCGCCCTCGGGCACCGCTCGCACAGGAGGGCAGCGAGGGCGGAGCCGCGGGCGCCCGCCGAGGTCGAGCGAGAAGAAAAAACCGTCACCGCGGAGCTCTGGCGACGCCTCGGCACCACTGCAGTGCTGCCTCGGAGCCGCGTGACGTTGGAACTCCGAGGGGGAGGAGGAAGGCGAGGGAGGCAGGAGGGGGTCGTGCCCGCCGTGCCCACTTTCCCCCCCCCCCGTCCCGAGTGTAGGCCCAGTGTCGCTCCACTCCGGGCACGCCGGCAACCCCAGTTTGCAAGCGGCTGGGGTTGGGCCAGGGCGGCCGGTCTGGTCAGGCGGGCTTGGCTTGGCTGGGAGGGGCCCCTCCGCGTCGCTCAGGCGCCCCTGTCCAGGACGGGCACCTCCCTCCTCCCCCTCCCCTTCCTCGGGAAATCGGGACGGCGGCGGACGAGGCGGCTTCAGCTCGTGGACGGGCGCTGTGGGAACGCCTCTGGGCTCTGGGATCGGAGTACAGCGGAGGACGGATTTCTCGTTCCAGAGCCAGAGATTCCGCCTTGTCCTTCTTCCCCTCTGGCCTTCCCCTCCCTCTCCTCCTCTTGTTCCTCCCCTTCCCCTCCTCCTGGGCCTGGCTGGAGTCAGACCTTCCCTTCCCTCTCTCCTGGGCCTGGCTGGAGTCAGCTCGTCCTGCCTCGGCCTCCTCCCCGCCTGTGCTCACTTTTCTCGCCTCCTGCCAGCATCGCCTCCGTAGCTGTTCTGGCACAGCTCGCTCTGATTCGGTCTGGGCTCTTCTCCCCTCTTCCTCCCTCCCTGCGTCCCTCCCTCCCTCCCTCCCTCCCTCCCAGTCGCCCCAGGGCTGGGCTGGGCTAGGCTGGGCAGGGAAGGAGGCGCCAGGACGGGGTAGAGGTTCACTCGGATTCGGTCCAGGCTCTTCTCCCCTCTTCCTCCCTGCGTCCGAGACCTCCGACGTCGTGATTTTTTCGCCGCGTCGACCCCCAGAGGTCTGGCGCCCTTTCCCTGGGGCCACCTTTTCGTCCAAAGTCGTTTTTTGTGACGGTCCCGAGGCCTGGGAAGGGCCCCATTAGGGAGGCCGAAAATATAGCGAAACACCGCCCGTCGTGATAGTTTTTCGCGGCGCGAGGAGGTCTGGGCCCCTCCCTCCCTCCCAGTCGCCCCGGGGCCGGGCCGGGCCGGGTCGGCCTGGGCAGCGGGGGCCCGGCTGGGGGGTGGAGGGAGGCCCGCCGCAGGGGCCTCCGGCTTCGGCATACGCTCCCGCTGCGCTGCCGTGCCCCGCCGCCGCCGCCGTTGCTGCCGCCGCTGCCGTCACCGCCAACGCCGCTGCCGCCGTCGCCCTCTCGCCGTCGCCGTCGCCGTCGCCGTCGCCCTCTCGCCGTCGTCGTCGTCGCCGTCGCCGTCGTCGTCGCCGTCGTCGTCGTCGCCGCCGCCGCCGTCGCCGCTGCCGCCAATGCCACCGCCGCCGTCGCCGTCGGCGCCCCACGTGCAAGTGGGCCCTCCCCCCCCGTCTTCCTCCGTCGTCCCGTCTTCCTCCCTCCCCTCCCTGCCTCCCTCCTTCCCTCCCGCCCTCACTCGCCTTGCCGTGATGGCTGGAGGGTGCCTTGGCATCGCTCGGACCTGTGCGTTGATCCCCGCTAACACCATCGAGGAGCATTCTGCAACATCTCGCGAAAAATCAACGCACGAGACCGACAGAGGCACAGGGAGTGGACGCCCGAGCGATGGCAAGGTGCCGGGCTGGGCTGGGGGAGGGGACCCCCGTCGCTCCTCTGGTTCTCTGCACCGCCGCCCTCGTGCTCTCGGGGGCCTCCGTGGCCCCAGACCCCCGGCGTCGTGACTTTTTCGCAGCGTCGACCCCCAGAGGTCTGGGACCCCTTCCCCGGGGCCGGTTTTGCATCCAGAGTCGTTTCCTGACGGTCCCGAGGCCCAGGAAGGGCCCCCTGAGGCCGAACGTTGTGAAAAACCTCCCGTCCGGATTTTTTCACAGCGCGAGGGTGCCTGGGGCCCGCTTCCTCCCCGGCGTGCTCCCGGTGGCTCTGTGGGTGGCGGCGGGCTGGTCTGGAGGGGCCTCTCGGGCTCCCGTGGCGCCTGGCGGCCCTCGCTTGCTTCTGGAGGTGCCCGGAGGCTCCCCAGGGCCCTCCCACTTGGCGTCCCTCGGACGCGCCCATGTTATCATCGGCGAGGATCGAGGGGCATCCTGGATCCCAGGCCTCCTGGCGCTGCGACAAAAATCACGACTGGAGGTTTGTCGCTAGTTTCGGCCTCCGGGGGCCCTTCCCGGGCCTCGGGATCGGGACCGTCAAAAACGACTCAGGACGAAAAACCGGTCTCGGGGAAAGGGTCCTCAGACCGCCGGGGGTCGACGTTGTGAAAAAGTCACGACGTCGGGGGTTTGGGAGGACCATCGAGGGGCATCTTGGATCATCGAGCAACACCAGAACGCACGCACGAAATCGGGAAAGGCACGGGGAACGGACGTCCGAGCGACGGCAAGCCAAGGGACCCAGACCCCCGCCGCCATGATTTTTTCATGACGTCGACCCCCAGAGGTCTCGGCCCATTCCCCGGGACCGGCTTTGCATCCCGAGTCTTTTTTTTTTATCGGTCCCGAGGCCCGGTGAGGGCTCCCAGAGGCCGAAAATAGTGGACCGTCGTGATTTCTGTTATGGCCCGAGGTTCGGGGAGGCGTGTGGCCGTCCTCCGTGGCCGGTGGCGCTGCTCGGGGCTGCTGGGCGGCTCGTCGGCCGTCTCTGTAGGTCATCGGTGGTCTTGTGGGGACCTCTGGCGCCGCGCCCTCCGAGGTCGCTGGCGGTCCTCGAGGTCCGGGGCGTTGGCATCTGGTCCCTTCGTGGTCCCTCTGGGTCCAGGTGGGTCCCTGTGGGCCTCTGTGGGGCTCGGGCGTCCTCCTCCTCCTTCTCCTCCTCCTCCTCCTCCTCGTCCTCCTCGTCCTCTTTCCTCTCCTCTCCTCCTCTTCCACCTCCTCCTCCTCCTCCTCCTCCTCCTCCTCCTCCTCCTCCCCGGGCATCCTCCTCATTCCTCCTCCGAATCCTCCTCGTTTCTCCTAGTTGCTCCCGCTCCTCCCTCCTCCCTCCTTCCTCCTCCTCCTCCTCGTCCTCCTCCTTCTCCTTCTCCTTCTCCTTCTCCTTCTCCTTCTCCCTCCTCCTCTTCCTCCTCCCCTCCTCCTCCTCCCTCCTCCTCCTCTTCCTCCTCTTCCTCTTCCTCCTCCTTCGCCCTCCTCTCGTCCCTCGTCCTCCTCCTCCCTCCCATTCCCTCCCTCCGCCCTGACCGCGCCACGCCGTGTGTAGCCCCGCCCCAGGTGCCCGCCTCGGCCATCTTCTGGTCGACGTACGAGGCAGTGAAGGGCCCAGGCGAACGGGGGGGATGAGCGGCAACGGGGGCGAGCATCCCGCTACCACCACTGGGGCCTAAGGAGGCTTTCGCCAATATTCTCGCGGAGAGTTCCTCTAATTTGGAGTTCGCGAGGCGGGCCTCAAGGCTTGCGCCGTAGCTCTCGTGTCGTTTCAGAGCGCCGCGCCGGCGGGAGACCAGCTGGCGCCTCTATGCCTTGTGTTCTTGTGTCCGCCCTCTGCCGTCCTTTGCCCTCCTCCTTCTTTTCCTCCTCCTCCTCCTTCTCCTCCTCCTCCTCCTCCTCCTCCTCCTCCTCCTCCTCCTCCTCCTCCTCCTCCTCTCGCTCCTCCTCCTCCTCCGCCCTCCTCCTCTGCCTTTTCTTCTGCCCTCCTCGTGCTGAGGCTGGTGGCCTTCGGTTCTCCTGCGAGCTGCAGCCATCGCCCCCCTCCCTGCTCTCACCGGGTAGATGGGCATGGAGGGGACATTTGAAGAGGGCTCGGTCCGGCCGCTGGCGGGGCCTACGAGCGCGACGACGGGGGGAGGGGTTCGACAGGAGGGACCGAAAGGGATGGCGAACCGATGGACCAGCAATCGAGCGCATGAGGGCGACGAGGTGGAGGGAAACGCGTCGATGGCGACAGGGGCGGCCTTGCGGGGTCCGATCACCCCAGGTAAGTCACCATGGGGGGGGGGGGGGAGGGAGGAGGGGGAGGGGAGAAGAGGGCGGCGAGGCCCGAGGGGCAGGACAGAGGGAGTAAGCTGTTGGACCTCGTAAGGGGACAACGGAAGGCTCTCCTCTTTCTTCTCCTCCTCCTCCTCCTCCTCCTCCTCCTCTTCCACCTCCTCCTCCTCCTCCTCCTCCTCCTCCTCCTCCTCCTCATCCTC
Source organism: Prorocentrum cordatum (assembly GCA_963575745.1). Lineage (NCBI taxonomy): Eukaryota > Dinophyceae > Prorocentrales > Prorocentraceae > Prorocentrum > Prorocentrum cordatum. The sequence goes on from CAUYUJ010001761.1 coordinate 38,103, forward strand.
CTCCTCCTCCTCCTCCTCCCTCCTCCTCCTCCTCCCTCCTCCTCCTCCTCCTCTTCTCTCCCTCCCTCCTCCTCCTCCTCCTCCTCTCCTCCTCCTCCTCCTCCTCCTCCTCCTCCTCCTCCTGTATCCTCATCCGACACAACTACACAATCTGAATACTATTCTCCGGTCCCACAGGTGTCACAGGTGTCGCATGTTTCACCCCAGGTCCCACAGGTTCGGCAGGTTCCGCCAGTGCCACGGGCCCCACTGGTCTCGCAGGTCCCATATAATTATTCAATAGCTCTCATAGGTGTCGCAGGTCTCACAGGCCACACAGACCACAGAGGCCCCTCAGGTCGCACAGGTCCCACAAGTTTACTTTTTCGGCTGCGCATAACACGATGGTGTCTTTTGTGGAGTTCCAGGTCGGTTATGGCACGCGTCCGTGGATAGAGAAAAAAAAAACAGCGCAATGGGAAGGGATGAAAGGGAAGCACGGGATTTCAGATCTGGCGAGAGCGCACCTAGCTTGCTATCTTCTTTTCCTCTCTCCTTCTCTTGGTCCTCCTCCTTCTCTTCCTCTCATTCCACGTCTCTCCTCCTCAGCACACCTCTCTCCTCCTCCTGGTCCTCCACCTCCTCCTCCTCCTCCTCCTCTTCTTGTATCCTCTCTCCTCCTGGTCCTCCTCCTCCTCCTTCTCCTCGTCTCTCCCCTTCATCCTCCCTCTCCTCCTCTTCCTCCTCCTCCTCCTCCTCCTCCTCCTCCTCCTCCTCCTCCTCCTCCTCTCCTCCCACTGCTCTCCTCCTCAGCACACCTCTCTCCTCCTCCTGGTCCTTCTCCTCCTCCTCCTCCTCTTCCTCTATCCTCTCTCCTCCTCCTGGTCCTCCTCCTCCTCCTTCTCCTCGTCTCTCCTCCTCATCCTCCCTCTCCTCCTCCACCTCCTCCTCGTCCTCCTCCTCCTCCTGATCCTCCTCCTCCTCCTCCTGATCTCCTCCTCCGTCCTTTGATCATGGAGCCGTCGCCTTGAAATTCATGAGGGGGGCGAGGTGCTCGCGCGCGCATTTTTCGTTGTGCGGCGTCCATGGCCCGCCTCCAGTTGCAGTACCCACAGTGCGACGTTGCCCCTCTGCGCAGTCAGTCCGTGGTCTCGACAGTGGCTGGCCGAGACGAAGGCGACGCCCTTGGCCCTCCACGTCGGCAGGGTGCACGTTCTCCCTCCACGCCGGCAGGGTGAAATTTCACGTGACGCCCGGGCCGACGCACCGTGCGCCATCGAGCTGAGCCCGCAGGTGGGCCATCGAGCTGAGCCCGCAGGAGGGGCCGCTGGCAGAGTGGGGCGCCCGTGCCCGCGCCATCCCGAGCACAAGCGTGGTGCCCCTGCCCTCTGTTCTCGTACACGCCGGTTGTTGAAGGTAGGTAGTTTTGCGCTCCCAGGTCCCACTCAACTTCAAGCGCCTTCCTACTTCAATGATCGATCTATGTTTGCTGCGTTTTGTCGTTCTCTGAGAGGGCCTGGGCCTAATCTACGTTATCCGCCTTCCTACTTTTCTGTTTTACCTTCGTTCGACCGTCGTGCACCCTTTTCTCTCCGCCCTCCTACTTCTTTCTCCTCCTCCTCCTCCTCCTCCTCCTCCTCCTCCTCCTCGTCCTCCTACTCATCTTCCTCATCCTTCTCCTCGTCCTCCTCCTCGTCCTCCTCCTCCTCCTCCTCCTCCTCATCTCCCTTCACTCCATCCTCCTACTCCTCACCTTCCTCCTCCTCATCGTGCCCCTGGTCTCCGTCCAGCCTGTCCTCTCCGCCCTCCTCCTCTTAACCGCTTTTCCTTGTGCCTAACCCCTCCCTTTCGCACCCCCCCCGACCCGTCGGCAGGACGGGCCAGGCGTTTCGCCTGAGGCTTCTTGCCGCTGATGGCCCTGAATCTTGGAATCTGCAGTCATTCCACGGATGGGGGAGGGTTTTCAAAGCGTCGCTCTCGCTTGAGGGCCGCGCATATTCGTCTTCCAAGTGTGCAGCAGCTTCAAGGATGGAGGGCGTCCCGTTTTCCAAATGTGACTCTCGCTGTAGCGCCGCGCGCATTCGTCTTCCAAGTGTGCAGCAGTTTTGAGGACGGAGAGCGGTTGCTTTTCAAATATGGTTCTCGCCTTGGCGCCGCGTGCTTGCATTTCAAAAGTTCAAATATCACAGCCTGAAGGATTCGTATGTTGAGGCCCCAGGAGTGGCTTTCTGGCACACCTTAGGCTTTTCAGCACGCAACATTCAACATTCATGTTGGTTCGCTGTGTTGGAAGCTCAGGAATAATTCGCTGCGTTGAAATCACAGGATTGTTCTGGCACAGTTGAGGGTTCTTAGACGGTTGTCTTCCAATGGGGCATCTCCGTCATGAAAACACATTCTAGTAGGGACTGGTGAAATTTGCAGAGAAGGTCCATGGCAATATAGTTGAAGCGCCTGGGATTTGCACGTTATACTGGTCCTCTTCCTCCTCCTCAGGCAGTTGTACACAGGACAAACGGCCACGGTGAAGACCGATGTCACAAGCAGGCCGTTCAGTCTTCTGCGGGGCACTAAGCAAGGCGGCCCACTCAGCTCCTTGCTTGTCAACTCCCTTCTGCAGCACATCATTGCACCTTTGATCGCTGACTGGCTGAAGAAACGCAACGGAGTGTGGCTTGGATTCACGAGTGTGGCTAGGATTCACGACAACTTCATTTGCGGTTCGCCGACGACGTGCTCCTGACGGACCAAACCCTCCCGCGCCTCACCGCCATGCTCGACGACATTGCCAGCGCAGCGCGCCCCCACGGGCTCGAGCTATACCCAGACAAAGGAAAAACCATGAGCAACCTCACGAGAAGGAAAGGCAGAGCGAGCTCGCGCACAGCACGCGTCCAGGACATGGATATCGAAGTTCTTCCTTACGAGTGCAGTCTCAAATATCTCGGCCAGCAGATCAGCTTCCACAGCCCCATGGAGACAGAAGTCCACCATCGCACAAGAGCTGCATGGGCATCGTTCACTTCCCACACACAAGAGCTGACGAGTAAACACTACCCACTTGCACACCGACTTAGGCTTCTCAGCAGCACAGTGACCCGACAGCACTGTACGGAGCAGAAACGTGGACACTCACGGAACCATGTCGGCAGCACCTCCAGCGGACACAGCGACGCATGTTTCGCATGACTATCAGGCCGCCTCGACGACAGGGTGCCCCCCCGGCGGACAGCGGCAACATCCAAGGCATGACTGGCATCGATGGCACGGAAGAAGACGCGCAGCACAGAGACTCCCACGACGACTCCCACGACGACAGCCGGAGCGACGACGCAGACAGCAACCTGCCGCAACACGGCACAGCATCGACACCAACACGAAGCGGTGATGGCACCGACGACGACAACGACGCGGACCTCGGAAACCTTGGGTCGAATACATCCAACGCGCCACGCGACGCGCCGAGCAGCTCATGAAGTTCCACCATGTAGACAGCCGGGTGACGACACACGAAGAGGAGGCATGGAGAATGGCAGCGGAAGTGGCCAACCACGCGCCCACCAGGTGGACGTGGAGGGCTTTGCAATGGCAGCCAGACGCACATGGACAACACGGGCGCCAGCACAAACGCTGGGACGACGAAGTTCTTGCACACCTACGTCGGCGCAGGCCAGACCTCCACCCAGCCCCGGCTCCAACGCGCGACACGGGGCAGCCTGACGACCTCACGTGGGTTCGAACGGCCCAATACACCACCACGTGGTCTAACCTCGAGCGCCATTACATCAAAACGTGAACGAGCATCACGCCGACATCGACGTCAAGGATTTTCCCCTCCCTTCCTCCCTCCCCCATCACCCTCCCACACAGACACACGCACTCATACCGAGCTCCGCGCCGACACCGACTCCAAGGATCTCTCCCCCCTTCCCTCCTTTCCTATTTTTTATGTATCTCGCATTGCATGTTCTTCAGGAACACCAGATCTTTTTCCGCATCGAGGCTACGGCCTCCATCGCCACGCCCAAACGGGCGCGTGCGGGCGCCCACGCGGCGTTCGTTCGTTCGTTCCTTCGTTCGTTCGTTCGTTCGTTCGTTCGTTCGTTCGCTCCTCCTCCTCCTCCTCCTCCTCCTCCTCCTCCGCCTCCTCCTCTCACTCCTCGTCCGCCGCCCTCCTTCCCCTCCTCCCCCCTCCTCTCTTTCTCATCCTCCGCCTCCATACTCCCCCCTGCCTTTCCCCTCCTCCTCCTCCTCCTCCTCCTCCTCCTCCTCCCTCCCTCCTCCCTCCCTCCCTCCCTCCCTCCCCTCCCTCCCTCCCCTCCCTCCCTCCCCCTCCCTCCCTCCCTCCCTCCTCCCTCCCCGCTCTCCCCCTTCCCCCCCCCCCCCTTCCCCCTCCCTCCTCTCTCCTTCCCCCTCCCTCCTCCCGCTCTCCTTCGCCACCCCCCGCCCGCCCTTGCGTGGCCAGGCTGCCTCGGCACCGACAGCACGGCCGGCGAGCTCGCGAGCACGCCGTCGGTGCTGAAGGCCGCGGGGGCATCGGCGGGACCGGGCCCCGATGCTGACCGCGCTGGCCGCCAGGGGCAACGATCGGGGGGGAATAGGCATAGGGGGGGACGCATCGACCTCCTGTTGCTCGAGGCTTCGAGGTTCGAGATTATCTTGCGTCTTCGTGGGTTCTGGGCAGCTTTCCAGCCCCAGGACGTCTTCAGCGGCTGCGCCTCGCCGAGGGCGTTCCGCCCGAAGCGTCCCGAACGGCCGCCGGAGGCCCAAGTTGTGGCCCGAAAACCACCGGGGAATAGGCATAGGGGGGGGGCGCATCGACCTCCAGCTGCCCACTGATCGCCGCTAGGGGCCCGATAGGCCCAGCCCACCCAGGAAGGTGCGGTTTCGCTCTCGGATCGACGATGTATGGCCGATTCCAGGTCGATGCGTCCCCCCCTGTGCCAGTCCCCCCCTATCGTTGCCCCTCAGGTCGCCCTCCGGAGACCCAGACCTCCTCGCGCTGCCAAAGCCTCACAGCGCGGACGATTGGTTGGGCCGTTCGTTCGGCCTCCTGGGGCCCTGGCCGAGCCCCAGCCCCGTCAGAAAGCGGCTCGGAATGAGGAGCGAGTCTCGGGGAAGGGGGGCGAGACCTTTGGGGGTCCACTTGGTGAAAAGGTGCGACGTCGGAGGTCAAGGGACGAGTTGATGCTGCCATTTCGCTGGGGTGGCCATCGGCCGACGGAGATCAGCTTGTATTGGCACAAGTTTTCGGAGTTCCGTGCCGGGTTCTCGGATCGGCGGTAGGCTCCCCTTGGCGGCGCCTCTTGCGCCAACCTTGGTGCACTCCGCGCGCCAGGGAGGGGGTTCCAGCGCCAACCAAGGAAATCCGCGCGGACCTCCGAAAGATCACGTGAGCCTGTTTTTTCTTCCGAAAGATCCGAAAGATCATCGGGACCTCCGAGCGACAGAAAGATCTGGGCGACAACGGACGTGATCGGCCCTCTCCCTGTCCCTACCGCCCACCCACCCACCCGATCACGTCATGCTAATTTGCCCACATTGGCAATGCTTTCCCACGGATTTGTTTCGAGGATGTCCTGAGACTTCCGGCGGCCCCCCCGCCGTGATGTGTTCGGGGGGGCGAATTCCCTCCCGCCCCCTCTCCCGATCACGCCCGCTATCGCGAATAATGAAAGAACAGGCTCTATGTATGCTTAAGTCGGGCAAGTCCCTCTACGAGAGGAGTGCTCAATCATAGGCAACCGAATAGTATGGAGACAATTTGTCGTGATATGTTGATTGTTTGTTGCTGTTATTTTCTTTTTCCCAAATCCGCCTGTAGGAGGACATGACCGACCTAAATGTATGCCGATGTTTTTTCTTCTTCTTCTTCTTCTGCTTCGGTGCTGGGCCCAACGTGGACCATCCACGACTCGCGGTGGTGCCAAGACCGAGAGGCTTGCCGCTTTGGGGGGCGCCGCGCCCCAAAAAACAGCAGCGCGCCAGACGTCACCCTGGGCAAGGGTCAGACCGAAGGAGAGTGAGATCGAGGCTGGACGGGGGGGAGCGGGCAGGGGAGGGGGCAGGAGGCAGAAGGGCGGGAGAGAGCGACGGAAGGAACTGCGGGGGGGGGGCCTCCTCCTCCTCTTCCTTCTCCTCCTCCTCTTTCTGCTCCTCCTCCTCCTCCTCCTCCTCCTCCTCCTCCTCCTCCTCCTCCTCCAGGGAGAGAGGGGACGAAGAGGGCAGGAAGGAGGGACGGCGGCGGGCCGGAGAGGCGGCCGCGCCTGGAGCCGTCTCCCCCCCCCCCTGGCGAGCTTGCGCGCCCCCCTGGCCCGCGCCTCCCGCCTCCGCGGCCGCCCCTCTGCGCTTTTCCCCCGCCTCCCTGCACGCGGGCCGAGTCGCCTCACCGTAGCCTCAAGTCGGGCGTGTCCCTCTACGGGGGGGGGGTATTCAACAAGAGTCAACCATGGTCTGGGGACGATTTTTTTTTTGCCTTTTGCATTTCTCGTTGTTGCTTATTTTTGGGGGTACTTTTCATTTTTCGTCCGAAATCCCCCCTGTAGGGGGACACGCCAGACCTAACCGTAGCCCGGGGGTGCCTGGACGCGCGTGCGGACCGCCTCTGCCGCGCTGCGACGGAAGAAGTCCCCTGGTTCCCCCCCCCCTGCGCTCCTGATTCCGCCGCCCCTGCCTCCCGAGATCCTCCTCTTTGCCTGTTCTGTCCGCCCCCAGGCCGCTTGCTCCCATTTGCACGGATCGGCCTCCCGGTTCGGTTCCTGACCCTGCGTTTTCGAGCGATGTCCCAAGTCCTTTGACCAGCTACACCCGATTGCACTCTGTCCCACAACTCTTTCTCCTTCTCATCCTGATCCTCTTCCACATTACTGTGGGAGTCGGAGCTCGACTGGGCGGGGAGTCCCGAAGCAGATTCATGTAGATTAATGTCGCAAACGCAACGCCCAGAAGTCTAGCAGTGTCGGCACTTTCGGAGCGGAATGGAATTTCATAAGCGGACTGGACTGGACTGGACTGGTCTCCTTCCGCAGCTTCCTCCTCTTCGTCGCCATCGTCATGTTCCTCTGTGCCTCTTCTTTTATGTTTCCCCATCCTATCCTATCCTATCCTATCCTATCCTTTCCTCCCCTCCTTGTCCTGCCCTCTCCTTCTCAACCGTCTCCCAGATTGAATGCCTGGGAGGTGGCCACCACTGTCGTGCTGGCGTCCGCAGTGAGCGAGTTGTGCGCTTCCTTCATCCGCGTGCCAGTGGACCTGGCGACCTGTCCTTACGCTTCTCTCCCGCCCAGCCGCTTCTTCGTTCGGCACGAGGAGAACAGGGACGAGGCCTCACAGGAGGATGGCAATGTGGGAGGAGGAGGAGGAGGAGGAGGAGGAGGAGGAGGAGGAGGAGGAGGAGGACGAAGACGAGGACGAGGACGAGGAGGAGGAGGAGGAGGAGGAGGAGGAGGAGGAAGAGGATGAGGATGAGGAGGAGGAGGAGGAGTTGGAGAAGCAGCAGAAGCAGCAGAAGTAGCAGCAGCAGCAGAAGAAGCAGCAGGAGCAGGAGAAGGGGCAGAGGCAGCAGGAGCAGGAGCAGGAGCAGGAGCAGGAGGAGGATGAGCAGGAGGAGGAGCAGGACGAGGAGGCGGCGGAGGCGGCGGAGGAGGAGGAGAAGCAGGAGGAGCAGCAGCAGCAGCAGCAGCAGCAGCAGAAGCAGCAGGAACAGGAGCAGAGCAGGAGCAGGAGGAGGAAGAGCAGGAGGAGGAGCAGGACGAGGAGGAGGAGGAGGAGGCAGAAAAGAGGAGGAGGAGGAGGAGGCGGAGGCGGCGGAGGAGAGGAGAAGAGCAGGAGGAGGAGGAGGCGGAGGACGACGACGATCACGCAGAGATGGGGAAGTATCATGAAGGATGGAGAAAGCGGAAGGGGCGGAGGATGGAGGAGCAGGGGGGCGGGGGCGGAATGATACGGACAAGAGGAGGAACAGGAGAAGGAGCAGGAGGAGGAGGAGCAGGTGGAGGAGGAGGAGGAGGAAGAGAGACAAGACGAGGAAGATGAGAAGGACGAGGGGAGGGAGGTGGGGGGGGGGGAACGAGGAGGATATGCCTCTGCCCCCCTCTCATTCTCCTCCTCCTCCTTCTCCTCCTCCTCCTCCTCCTCACCTCCTCCTCCTCCTCCTCCTCCCATCCCCCGCCTTCTCCTCCACCTGTTTCCCCTCCCCCTCCCTCTCCTCCTCCTCCTCCTCCCTCTCCTCCTTCTCCTCCTCCTCCTCATCCTCATCCTCATCCTCATCCTCATCCTCATCCTCATCCTCCTCACCCTCTTCTTCACCCGCCTCATTCTCAGTTGTTCCCCTCCGCCTCCTCCTCCTCCTCCTTCTCCTCCTCCTCTTTCTCCTCCTCTTCCTCCGCCGCCTCCGCCGCCTCCTTCTCCTCGTCGTCGTCCTCCTCCCTCCTCGCTCTGCTCCTCCTATCCTCCTTCGCCTGCTTCCCCTCCCTCCCTCGCTCCCATCTCATCCCCCATTTCTCCTCCTCCTCCTCCTCCTCCTCCTCCTCCGTCTCTGCTGTCCCTCATCCTCATGTTTCTCCGTTTTCCACAGTGCCCTCATCGTCCTCCTCCTCTCCTCTTGGTTTGTTTTTCCTCCTCTCGTCGTCCTCATCCTCTGCCTCAAGAATGAAGTGCCATTCCTCCCCCTGCCCCCCGAGTACTTGCCAGCCGGACAACGACGGCTATGACGAAGACGACGCGGACGAGGACGACGGCGACAACGACAATGGCCAGGAACACGTCGGTGATTGCCACGGCGAACGCGCCGACGGCACCGACGACGATCACGTCGATACGAGGAGTGCCTGCTGCGCTTTGGAGGTGAAGCAGCGGCTGCAAGTGGGGTACAAGAGCAGCCGCACCCTGGCGATGGAGCCACGCGTCTTCGTGGCGTCCTTCCAGGTGCGGGGCATGAGCAAGGGAGGGAGGGTAGACTGAGGAGGGGGCGAGAGGGAGATGGAGGTGGATGATGATGATGATGCCGCTGATGTTGATGATGATGCTGATGATGATGTCGATAATGATGCTGATGGTCATGATGCTGATGATGATGTTGGTGCTGATGCTGCTGCTGATGATGATGCTGATGATGATGATGATGATGATGATGATGATGATGCTGATGCTGATGATGATGATGATGGTGTTGCTGATGATGATGCTGATGATGATGCTGATGATGATGATGCTGATGCTGATGATGATGTTGATGCTGATGCTGATGCTTATGCTGATGATGCTGATGATGATGATGCTGATGATGATGATGCTGATGCTGATGCTGATGATGCTGCTGATGATGATGATGCTGATGATGATGGTGATGATGATGATGATGCTGATGAGTATGATGCTGATGATGATGATGATGCTGATGATGATGCTACTGCTGATGATGATGACGATGATGATGATGGTGACGATGATGATGGTGATGATACTGATGCTGATGATGATGCTGCTGCTGCTGATGATGATGATGATGATGATGATGATGATGATGATGCTGATGATGATGATGATGATGATGATGAGAGGAGGAGGGAGGAGAGGAGGAGGAGGAGGAGGAGGAGGAGGGGATGAGGATGAGGAGGAGGAGGAGGAGGAGGAGGAGGGGAGAGGATGAGGAGGAGGAGGAGGAGGGGAGGAGGAGGAGGAGGAGGAGGAGGAGGAAGAGAACGAGGAGGAGGATCAGCATGAGGGAGGAGGAGTAGGATGAGGCGGCGGAGGAGGAGGGCGAGGAGGAGGATGGATGCAGAGGAGGATAGAGCAGGACGACGAGGAGGGAGGAAGGACGGAGGAGGAAGTATGGACGGGGGAGGCGAAGGAGGAAGAGGAACAGGAGGAACAGGTGGAGACGAGGATCACAAGGATCCGCAGGAGGAGTAGGAGGAGGTAGTCAGGTAGGTGCTGAGTGCGGGGCCGACAAGTCTCTCCTCTGGCGAGGAGGAGGATGAGGAGGAGGATGATGAGGCAGAGGAGGAGAACGCAGCACAACGGCTCGAGTTCGCGCAACGTGAAGAAAGGAGGAGGAGGAGGAAGAGGAGGAGGAGGAGGAAGAGGAGGAGGAGGAGGAGGAGCAGGACGGGGGACAAGGGATGGGGGACGGGCAAGCTAGGTGCGCTCGCGTCATATCTGACGCCCTACCCCTCCCTCCCATCCCTTACCATGTCGTAGATTTCCCCTCGATTTGCACAGTCGGATGTCGCAACATGGCACAGCATTACATGGCATAGCATGGTATTGAAGATCAACGCGTAGCATGACATAGCATGGCGTGGCGACCCCCCAAAGTGGAAGTGGGTCCCAAAAATTAACGAATCGACACCGAATGTGGGCCGTCTTTTGGTTTTGGGGGGCTATTTGGAAGGACCGAGAACCATGCCGTGGCATGGCACTGGGAATAATGACGCCAGCGCTGCAGCGGGAGCACGATTCGGAACAAGCGGAAGCGCGGAAATGAGGCCAGCGCTTCAGCGGGAGCACGAGTCGGAACGATCGAACGCGCGGAAATGATGCCAGCGCTGCAGCGGGAGCACGATTCGGAACGAGCGGAAGCCCGAAAATGAGGCCAGCGCTTCAGCGGGAGCAGCTTGTTTGAAAACATTGATGCGAAAACCCAATTCCCGGGAATCTTGTGTGTAAGGGAACAATATGCGGAGAGGGGCCGGATATCTTCCGGACGTCATCAGGGGAGAGAGGAGAGTGAAATTCATATTGTGCAATTGTGGAGGGAGGACGGCTGGGGGGAGGAACTAGCGGTGGGGAGGAGGAGGAAGTAGAGGAAGGAGGCGAACGGGAGGGGAGGGCAGGGGACGGGGACGACGAGGAGACATAGTGGAGTGGGTGTGGCACAAGAAAAAGGAAGAGACTGGGGAGAAGGCGGAAGAGGAGGAGGGGGTGCCAGCTGCGATGCAGGCCTGGGCGATGTCGTGATACTGTTTTAGCGTTGCGACGGAGGCCCCTGGAGGTTTCCTCTTGAGATCTCAGCTGCGCTCCAGCAGTCCCCACGCAGGAGTCGCAGGACGGCCAGCACAGCAAACAATTCTCAAACTACTGGGGCCGTATGACTTCTGGGAGTGGCCTCGGTTCGGTTAGTTGGATTGTTGCTTTGCTATTGTGTCTAATGGTTCATGGCGTTCGAGCCTCCTGCTGCGGAATGAACCTACAGGGTAGATTTGAAAGCAGCGAGGAGCTTAGAGCCCCCGACGGCTCTCCAGATCGGTGTTTGGGGCGCTGTTTCCTTCTCCCCCTCCTCCCTCTCATGATCTCTCTCCTCGCCCTCATACTGGTCCTCGTCCATCGTCCTCTCCCTCATTTTTCGTTGGCCTCGTCATCATCCTCCTCCTCGCCTGCTGCTGCGGCTGGTGTTCCTTCCCCTCATGAGGAGGAGGAGGAGGAGGAGGAGGAGGAGGAGGAGGAGGAGGAGGAGGAGGAGGACGAGGAGGACGAGGAGGACGAGGAGGAGGAGGAGGAGGAGGCGAAGGAGGAGGAGGAGGCGGAGGAGGAGGAGGAGGAGGAGGAGGAGGAGGATGGGGAGAAGGAGGAGGAGGAGGAGGACGACGACGAGGAGGTGGATGAAGATGGGGAGGGGGAGGAGGAGGAGGAGGAGGAGGAGGAGGAGGAGGAGGAGGAGGAGGAGGAGGAGAAGAGAGAGGAGGAGGAGGAGGAGGAGGAGGTCGACGACAAAGAGGAAAAGGACGGAGGAAAAGGAGGGGGACGAGGATGAGGATACTGAGGAGAGGAAGAGGAGGCGAAGGAGGAGGATAATGGGATGATGTTGCTGTTGATGATGATGACCATGGTGATGATGCTGATGATGCTGCTGCTGCTGATGATGATGATGATGACGATGATGATGATAATGAGGATGATTCTGATGATGATGGTGATGAGGGTCATGCTGATAACGAGGATGATCATGATAAGCAGCATCATAATGATGCTGATGATGGTGGTGGTGGTGTGGTGATGATATTGATGATAATGATCAAGATGGTCATGTTGATGCTGATGCTGATGCTGATGCTGATGATGCTGCTGATGATGGTGCTGATGATGATGAGGATGAGGAGGAGGAGGGGAAGGAAGGAAGGAGAGGGAGCAGGAGGAGGAGAAGGAGGAGGAGGAGATGGAGCAGCCAGGGAAGAGGACGTTCCTACACAAGGGCTTGGGGGCAGAGGGAACGCGCCTTGCTGCAGCGTGGTATCCCGTCTTGTCTTTGTCTATGACGGTTTGTATGCTCAAGCAGCACAGCTATGCCCAAGGGCAGGGGCAGCCCCCATAAGAAACACGGCGCTCTCAAGAGCAACACCCGCCGCGATTACAGTAACCAAGCGCAGCTTGGCGGCGCGTTTCGACTCCAACCGCAAGCAGCTCTTCCCATGCTTCCACTCCGCTCACGAAGCTGCGCTGAAGGTCAAAGCCCTTTAGCGGCAAACGGCGGCGATGGGAACTTACGACCCTTACATGACAAGAACCCGAACCCCACGCCCAAGCAGAAGGGGAAACCTACAGGTTTACATGTTCTTCGCCCCCAACACATACACAGACACAGACGCAGACACAGACACAGACACAGAGAGACACACACACACACACGCACAAACACACACACACAAACACACAAACACACATAGACACACCACACCACCACACCACAGGCACGGGCCTGGCCCCTGAAGAACAAGAGCCTTGTGGGCCCGACAAGCTGCACAAGGCCACGGGGCTGAACGCTTAGCAGCGCTGCCCTTTGCACATTGCGGTTTTGGTTTGCCCGGTTTGGCGAGCCGCCGTGCCACGCGCGACGCGCCACGCGGTGCTGCGCGCGCTCGCTGGGTGTGGCGGCGTCCGGTGCCTTGTGCAGAAGCTGGAGCTAAACCAGGGTTTGTCCGGCGCGCTGCTGGTCTAGTACGGTCTAGTGGCAGGAGAGGGGTCTTGAGCGCGAGCCAGTCGACACCCCACATGAACAAGACTGTTCGGCGCTGTGACATTTAGGAGGGCCAGGAGCGCGAGTCGAACCTCGACCCGGATGGCCCCCCTTAAAGAGTTGTTGAATGTGGGTCCAATCAGCACCTCTCGCGCTCTTTCCGCCATCGTCCACGCAACAGTTCCGCACGCCTCGGGCTTCGAGTCGTCGGACGAGCTGGCGGTCCCGTCGAGGCCAACGAGGCGCCCATGCGCGCTTGCCAGGTGCCGTGCCCGCGGGACCAGACGCGGCTTCAGCACCCTCGGGTGACATTGGATATTGCATCGCCGATCTATGCGCGCGCGGCCTCGGGCGCAGCAGCAGTTGAGGATGCTTTCCTAGCTGCCCGAGCGCGCCTGAGCTGTGGGGGTAGGGGGGGCGGGCCCAACGCTGAGCGGGCCCTGGTTTCGACGAGACCCTCCCTTGGGCTTCCGTGCTTCGCAACTTTGCGTTTTTAACGGATGGCGCAGGCGCGCGAATCCGTGGTCGCAAAAAAACGCTGCTTCAATCCAGGTCGCGTCAACGCTTGCTAGAAGTATCTGAAATTGTCGCACGGCATCGTATCCCACGATGCAGAGCGGTGGGCCGTCGTCGACCGCGCGCGCACCGCGCGCTCGAACGGCCGTTCCGAGACTGTCGAAGGAAATGCGAACAGTGTTGCGACGGCCAGTGGCCTGAGATGCGCGGGGCCATCCTGGACAGCGCGCGCACTTCCAAACGCCCCCGTTGCCGCTCGTACCTGTGAGTTTGGATGTTGCGTACGTGGGGGTCAGTCAGTGACTTGCCCCAGGATTTTAGAGAACCCCAAAAACGCCCGCGCAAACAAGTTTCTTTAAAAGGAGTTGCGCAGCCCACCCACTCGCAGAAGGCTTTCGTTTTTGGCAAGAGCTTCTACCAGAGCCGTCGGCACGGTCTCTTTTTTTCTTTGGGCAAAACACATGAACCGCCCAGGCCTGCATCTTCGCCGCTTCAGGGGAAGGAAGAGGAGGATGAGAGGGGAAAGAGGGGACAATCACATTGCCTTCTCCTCCGCCCCCTCCTCCGCCATCCAATTTCCTCGTCAGCAACTCATCCCTGTCGTATCCCAGGACGCGTCGGCAGGGTGGGCCAGGCGCTGTGCTTGAGACCACCTCACCGTGCATGATCATGAACCCTGAAGTTTACAGCGGTTTCACACATATGGGGGGGGGCGGTTGGTTTTCAATGCTTGTCTCTCGCCTTGGCGCCGTGCGCATTCGCCTCAAACGTTTGCGACCTATCCACGGATGGAGAGCGGGTTGCTTTCAAAATATTGATCTCGTTTTGGCGCCGCGCGCATTCGTTTCAAACGCTCGCAGGAACTTCAAGGATCGAGGACGGACCTGTTTCAAAATGTTGCTCTCCACCTAGCGCCGCATGGAACATCTGCAGCAAATTCAAATATGTATGGTCATTTATTTTAAACCTGTGTTTCTTACTTCAGCGCCGCGCGCATTCGTTTTGAATTTATGTAACCACTTCAAAGGTGGAGGGCCGTTTTTTGTCAACATGCAGCTATTGCTTCAGCGCTGCGCGTATTCGCCTTATAAGCGCTTGCGCCAGTGTCAAGAGTAGGGTTCGTACGATTGAAGTCCCAGGCCGCAGTGGACGCATTGGCTTGCTGTTATGACATTACACTCACGTTGATCTGCGACGTCGGAACTATAGGCGCCTTATTTACTGGCGCGGCTGTGTTTTCTCAAACGGTTGACTTGTAACGGGCCTTTTCCCGCAATGGAGATACCGAAACTGAATCCCCGGTAGGGGGGCTCTCCGTTCCACTTCGATCTCACCCCCTCACCTCCGACATTCTTGTAGGGGCCCATGAAGACGCAGCTTGGAGTGAGGGTGCATTGCGACGTCGTTGGTACGTTTTGGGTTTGCATTGGTTTTCCTCCTCCTCCTCCTCCTCCTCCTCCTCCTCCTCCTCCTCCTCCTCCTCCTCCTCCTCCTCCTTGGACGACGACGATCCCTTCAGAACGCCCCCGCCGCCGAGGCCACCGCGCTCCGCGACGTAACGCACAGCAGCCTCCAGTTTCCCATATACGAGTATCTGAAGGTCGCCCCCCCCCCCGCCGCCTGCCACTGCCGCCGCTTCTCGCCCCGACGCCCTCTTCCGCCCCGCCGCCCCTTCGCATCCTGACGTAGGATGTTTCCTTCGATGGTGCAGATTCTTGGGCGTTTCCCCCGCTTCCCGCTGGACACTCCTGCTGGTTGCAGAGGTTGTCGGAGGTTTTCAGGGGCTCTCTCGCCTCCGGATGTTTTCCAGCAGCTGCGCCTTGCCGCGGGCGTTCTGGGGGGGGGCCCAGGCGCCACGAAAAGGCCGCGGGAGACCCGAGCTGCGGCCCGAAGGCCAGGCTGCGGCCGCAGCGCAGCCGCCTGCCGCCGCCCCCGCCGGCACAACGCTTCCGTCGTGGGCCCTCCCGCTGCCGTCGGGCGCGGGCCTGGTCCTGTCGCGGCGCTGGGCACCGTCGGGCGCGCCGCGCAAGCGGGGAGAGAGAGCGGGGCCTCTTCTTCCGGCGCCCTTTTTGTCCTCGGCGGCCGCTCCTCCCCCCCGCGCGCCTGTTCCTGCAGCTGGACACTTATCGGTGGTTCAAAGATGGGGTCATGCGGGACGGTGTCCTGCGGACGAGGTGCCTCAAACAACGCAAGTCCACCCATGGAACCCGTCCTATCCTTGGGACGCCATTCCTCAGGGCCCCACCCCTGAACCACAGAGACCCGTGTGTCGAGTCGCCCCGACAGCTCCAGCGCCCGTGGTTGTTGCCTCCGCCGTGGGCCGTGCTGCGACTGTCTCTCGATGGGCCTACATTGAAGTCGGGCGTGTCCCTCAGCAGGAGGAATATTCAAAAAATAGTCCACAAAATAGTCTGGGGACAATTTTTGTTTAGCATGCTTGACCATCTTCGAATATGTTCGACTATCTTTAACTTGTCGTCCAAAATCCGCCCGTAGGGGGACACGCCCGACCTAAGCCGAAATAGCTGCTCAGCGCCCTTTGGCCGCTCGATCCCCGCCCGCTGCGCTCGCCAGGCTCTGCGGGCAGAGACGTGTTCCTGCGTGTCCTTCTGGTGTGGCATTTGGGCCCCCCCTGCGGGCGGCGCAGGCGGCGGGGCAGGCTGGAGGGCTTCTCCGAAGGGCTTAGGCGACCTCCTCCTCCTCCTCCTCCTCCTCCTCCTCCTCCTCCTCCTCCTCCTCCTCCTCCTCCTCCCTCCTCCCTCCTCCTCCTCCCTCCCCCTCCCCTCCTCCCTCCTCCTCCCTCCTGCCTCCTCCTCCCTCCTCGCTCTGCTTCTCCCTCCTCCTCCTCGTCCTCCTCCTCCTTCTCCTTTTCCTCCTCCTCCTCCTCCTCCTCCTCCTCCTCCTCCTCCTCCTCCTCCTCCTCCTCCTCCTCATCCTCCTCATCCTCCTCGGGTCGCCTACGGCCCCGGGGGAAACCGTGCAGGGGCAGGCGAGTCGCCTGGCGTTTCGGCGGCCCTGGAGCGCGCGGGTGCACTGAGCACCCGCGCCGAGGAACCGTCGTTGTCGTCCGTCGTCGTCGTCGTCGTCGTCGTCGTCGTCGTCGTCGTCGTCGTCCGTCGTCCTCGTCGTCGTCGTCGTCGTCGTCGTCGTCGTCGTCGTCGTCGTCGTCGTCGTCGGTGGACCCCGCACTCTGCGGCCGCGTGGGCTCGTTCTCTTGTCGGCCCCCTCCTCCCTGTTCCCCTCCTTCTTGCCCTCCTCCTTCTCGCCCTCCTCCTGATCGTCTCTTCTTACTGATACAGGTCGCACAGCAAACATCCCGTGCATGCTGCGGCCTCGACCTTCGTCGTGGCTGGCGCAGATGCACGCGTGGATGGTGTCTGAAGGATTCGGGCCATGCATCTGGTGGATGCTCGTGCTCGCATGCCTGCAGCCGTTGTCTGGCGCCCCCCTCGTGGAATGATGTCCTGGGTGACGGACGCTGCCGAGTGACCAGCACTGCCAGTGCCGTTGGTCAGCACTGCTGGGGGGGATATTCGTTTACGTTTGCGGCGTGGTGCGGAGTCAAAGATATATCGCTCTGCGAGATCCTCCCCCACGAACTATATATATAGTTTGTTTCGGTGCAAGCGATATCAAAGGGGGGGTCGCAATTGCTCCATGAGGTTATTCTCGTCGGCTGCCCTGGCGTACGTTCTCATTCTGAGGCCGCGGGCCACCGACGCATCATTCGTCCTGGTGCGTGCGCACCCGCCCCGCCGTGTCGTTCGGCCCCTCCTCCTCCTCCTGCTCCTGCTCCTGCTCCTGCTCCTCCTCCTGCTCCTCTTCCTTCTCCTCCTCCTCCTGCTCCTCTTCCTCCTCCTCCTCATCCTCCTCCTCCTCCTCCTCCTCCTCCGGATGAGGGAGAGCCCTTCCGTTCCCCTGGGCATTCTACAACCATCTCATATGAACGTTGCTTCCCGTCCCCCTTCGCCCTGCAAAGTCGCAACGGCATCCTCATCGTAGGCCTCGCCGCCATCCCGCCGCCGAGATGGAGGAGGAGGAGGAGGAGGAGGAAGTGGAGGAGGAGGAGGAGGACCAGTGCAAACCCAAGACTCATCAACGATGCTGGAATAAAAGCCTCCCTCCAAGCTCCCTTTTCATAGGCCCCTACCCTACGAGGGTCCACTTTCACAGAGGGACGTGCCCCGTTGGGAAACAACCGTTTGAAGTCCGTGAAGCACGCCAAAACACCATTTTCGGAACTTCAGCGCCACGAGTCAACCAGACTGTTCCGTCTTGACGATCCTGAGTCGTGTCGGAACGCCATTCTTGAGACTTCAACACCGTGAATCATCGTAACTGTTGCGCCCGACAATCCTGAATCGCTCCAGAACATTATTTCTGGTACGTTAACCATGGGAATCAGAGAAATTCTTGCAAATATTGAAAAGGAATGTGCGCGGCGCTAAGGCGAGAGCCACATTTTGAAAACGGCCCGCCCTCAACCCGCTAAACTCTTGCAATTGTTTAAGACGACTGCACGCAGCGTTAAAGCTAGAGTCACCTTATTTAAACCCGCCTGCCATCAATCCACGACGTTCGTGCACTTGTTTAAACAAAAGTGCGCGGAGCTAAGGCGAGGGCCACATGTTGAAAACCACCAGCCCTCAATCCGCGAAGCTCTTGCAACATTTCAGGACGGATGCGTGCGGCGCTAAGGCGAGAGCCACAGTTTGAAAGCCATTCGCCCTCCATCTGTGAAACTGTTGCAGATTCTTGTAAGCGCCAGGATATATAATTTTTAAGAAGTCTCAGGCGAAACGCCCAGCCCGCCCTTTCGACCGGCTTCTGGGTGAGACAAGGAGGAGTTATCTCTAAAGAAAAGGGATGGAGGAGGAGGAGGAGGAGGAGGAGGAGGAGGAGGAGGAGGAAGAGAAGGGGGGGGAGGAGGAGGAGGAAGAGGAGGAGGAGGAGGAGGAGGAGGAGGAGGAGATGAAGGAATATTCCCCAATCAGAGCTTGCCTCTGTAGGGGTCCTAGCGGATTAAAGGAGTAGGTGAGAGGTGCGGCCGATTTCGGTGGCCGGGCCCGGGTGCCCGGGGGTGCCCGGGTGCCCGGGTGCCCGGTGTGCGGCCGATTTCGGTGGCCGGGCCCGGGTGCCCGGGGGTGCCCGGGTGCCCGGGGGTGCCCCATAGCCCAATAGCCCAGTAGCCCAGTAGCCCTATAGCCCTATAGCCCGATAGCCCTATAGCCCGATAGCCCTATAGCCCTATAGCCCTATAGCCCGATAGCCCTATAGCCCTATAAGGGAGCAATTGGAATATTAAAACATCTGACTTGGGCTTTTCTCCGGTATCATATAAAGGAGGAGGAGGAGGACGAGGACGAGAAGGAGGAGGAAGAGGAGGAGAAGGAGGAGGAGGAGGAGGAAGAGAAGGCGCGGCCGTGCGTTCGCCTGGGCCATATTGGGGAGGAGGGTGAGGGGAGGGAGGTAAGGAGGAGTAGCAGGGGGAGGAGGAGCAGGATGAGGAGTAGGAGCAGGAGGAGCAGGAGCAGAAGGAGGAGCAGGAGCAGGAGCAGGAGGAGGAGGAGGAGAGGAGGAGAGGAGGAGGGAGGAGGAGGAGGAGGGAGGCAAGGAGGGAGGAGGCATAGGAGGGAGGAGGCACAGGAAGAAGGAGCGTGGGTGGGGGGGCGAGGAGCAGAGGCAGACAGCTCTCGCCTCGAGGTGTGCGCTCGCAAGCACCGCAGCGGCACCGCCGAGGACAGCGGCGGCGCCGCCGCGCGATGCCGCGCTCGGGCCGCTGCCCGCCGCGCCCCTCGCTGCCCTGCCCCTGCCGAGAGGGGATGGGTCCGGGAGAGGAAGCCATCCTCTTCCTCCTCCTCCTCCTCCTCCTCCTCCTCCTCCTCCTCCTCTTCCTCCTCCTCCTCCTCCGCCGTGAAGGGGGAAGGGGCGGGGGGTCCTTTTTCCTACTCCTCCATCGCTAGTTCATAAGAGCTGCTAGCCAGCGTGGACCCAACACAGTACGTCACTGCACTGTGGAGGCGGAAGCTATGCGGTGCAAGGTATGTGATGACAGCTGTGTCGCATAAGCTTTATATGGTGTGTGAGCTATGGAGGGGAGCACTATGCGGTGCAAGCGTAAGTGGTGACAGCTATGTCGTTAAAGCTATGCGGTGTGAACTGGAGGTGGAAGCTATGGGGTGTAATCTATGGAATGCCAGCTATGTTGTGCAAGCTGTGCGGTGCAGACTATGTGGTGTAAGCCATGTGGTGTCAGCTATGTCATGTAAGCGCAGAGCACGAGACGGCAACGAGGCGGCACCAACAGGGCACCAGCCCAAACCCTGACACATTCATTCAGCGCACGACGCGGCAACGAGGCGGCAACAACTGGGCACAGGCCGAAACCCCGACACGCTCACCCAGCGCGCGAGCGGCAACGAAGCGGCACCAGGTGGGCACCAGCCGAAACCCTGACGCGCCCACCCAGCGCACGAGGCGGCAACAAGGCGGCATCCACCGAGAACAAGCCGCAGCCACAACACGGCCACCCAGCACACGAGGCGGCAAGGAGGCGGTGCCAACCAGGCACCCCGACACACCCATCCGATTCCTGAGTAGCACAACTAAGAAGCCCTAAGTGCAAGCACTGCTTGGGGATAACACCTCTCTGTCGCACCCCCAGACGTGTTGGTAGGGCGGGCTGAGCGTTCGCTTGAGACGTCCTCACCACCTGGGATCCTGAAGCTCAACCTTAGCAGAAGCTTCAATGTGTGCGACATGTGGCCCTCGCCGTAGCGCCGCGCACGCTCGTTTTTTTAAAGTGTGTCAGCTTCAGGGATGGAGGACAGGTCGCTTTCAAAATGTGGCTCTCGTCTGAGCGCCGTGCACACTGGTCTTGTTCAAGTGCAACACCCTTAAGGATGGAGGGCGGTTTGGTGTTCGCGTTAGCGCCACGCACACTCGCTTTGAAACAAATCCAACAGCTTCAAGGACGGAGGGCGGGTCCTCTTCAACATGTAGATCTCGCCCCGGCGCCGCGCACAACCGTTTTTTATGATACAGCATGTTGCACCGGCTTCCCGGGTGGAGGGCGGTTGCTTTTCAGAGTGTGCTTCTCGCCCCAGCGCCGCGCACAGCGGCTTCAGAACCCTGCAGCAGCTGCAAGAAGCACTGGTCGTTTTCAACATTGTGCTCTGGCATCAGCGCCAAAAGGGGGCGTTCCCAAAAGGGGCCTCGCCCCCGAGGATGAAAGGAGGCGGAAGTAAAACGAGGCCGCCTCCGCCGGCTGAAGCCGGCGGAAGGCGGCGGAAGGCGGCGGAAGTGAAAGACGCGCCCCGAGGAGATGAAAACATGTTTGGGTTCAGGGTTTCCGAAATCGCCCACGTATGCTTATATACGTTTAGGCCAATGTGGGGGTACTCGCTGGAGGCTTCGTTATGCGTCAAGGCCCGAGGCATCCCGAAGCTTCAGACCGTGTGGCGCGATGCACGGATCCAGGGGCGGCTCGTTTGCAAGCTCGAGCTGTCGCGTGAGACTCCCTTGCATGGAAGGTCACGGCCACAAGTCGAGGGTCAACGTGCGCAACCGTTGCACTGCTGGGGGGGTGGGGCGGCCCCTCTTCGAACGGGCTATATCGCTGCACACGTCCTTGAGCTGCATGCTTCTGCTTGAACGCGTGTTTGACAGATGCAAGAGAGGTCCGTCTCAAAGCGGGCCCCTCACCAAGCCCCAATTGCTGTTGTCTTTCCAGGGGGGCGCTCCGTGCAGCGAGAAAGAGCACGTGCAGGCACGTTTGATCAAGGGGGCGTAGGACGTACGGGTGTCTTGCAGCATCGTTGATGCATTTTTTGGTTTATTCGGCTGATCTTCACAATTTTCCCCCCATCAGTGCTTGCACTGACGGAATCCGAGCGGGAACTGAAAGATTTGGCGAAAGTTTCCCACGATTGATTTCCGCATCGATCTCTTCATCGATCCCACGACTCAAAGCCATGCACTGATTGGGGCTTCTTCCTGGTGTAGTTTGGTTTAGTCTGCTGGTCCTCACTCTCTACCACCTCCTCCTCCTCCTCCTTCTCCTCCTCCTCCTCCTCCTCCTCCTCCTCCTCCTCCTCCTCCTCCTGCCTCTACCAGGCAATTACGCCCCACCTCCTCCTGCCTTCACCGCCCGACCGTCTCCCGCAGGCTCTCTCGCGCGAACTTCCGCGGCCCTCGCGCGGGCCCGCGCGCGCGCGCGACCGCGGCCGCCCGTGCCTGGGCAGTCGCGCAGGCTGCGCCAGACGGGGGCCGGGGCCATCCTCTGTCGGGGTCTGCGCGCCGCTGTGCGAGCGGCGCGTGCGTCGGCCCGCCCTCCTGCGGGGCCGGGTCGGGGCACCTCCGGGGCCCGCCCGGCCGCCCCAGTGGGGCGCGAGCGGGGCGGGGGGCGGGGCGATGGCCCCCTGCCTGCGGCGGGGACCACCCCGGCCGCCGACTGCCCAGGGCTGGCGTCAGCTTGCTGTCCTCGGCGGCGGCTTCCGCCTCGAGGCGCCTGTGGGGGGGGGGGGCCCCTCCGCTGGCGGCGGGGGCGAGCTTTTGGGCAGCGGGCTCACCCGCCCCCTGCTGCTCTCGGCGGCCCTCGCCCCGCGCGGGGGTGGCGCCCGCGTGCTGCCCTCGGCGGCGGCTTCCGCCTCGAGGCCGTGCTGGGGGGCCCTCCTGGCGGCGGGGGCGAGCGCCTCGCTCACCGTCGCGTCGCTCGGCGCTGCTCCTCGAGGGTCTGGCATCTCCTGGCGGCGGCGGTGGCAGCGGCTCTGTGGAAGTCGGGCACGTCCCTCCACAGGAGGAGTATTTAAAAATGGTTTGAAAAGCATCCCAGTGCGACCCTACCTAGGAGTTGGAGCCTCTAGCAACATTAGTAGGAGCGGTAAACGCCGTCCTCCTCCTCTTCCAGCAGCAATAGTGGATGCTGTGCTGCGCTATGCTCTGCTCTGCTCTGCTCTGCTCTGCTCTGCTATGCTATGCTATGCTATGCTATGCTATGCTGCGCAATGTTATGTTGGGCTAGGCTAGGCTAGGCTAGGCTATGCTATGCTATGCTATGCTAGGCTACACTGCGCTATGCTATGCTGCGCTATGCTATGCTATGCTATGCTGCGCTATGCTATGTTATGCTATGCTATGCTATGCTATGCTATGCTATGCTATCCTATGTGTTTGCTTTGCCTTCGCTTTTGCCTTCACTTTTGCATTTGCTGTTGCTGTTGCTTGGCTCCCAGGGGACTGGGGGAACAGCCCGGGGCGGGTTCCACTGCCCGGCCCCTTTAAGCGAACAGAGTAAGAACCCTTATAGGCAGAGCCTAGGTAGGGAATAATCCGGGGACGCTTTTTGAGTATGTTTCATCACTTTTTAAAATCGTTCTGAGTATTTTGCATTTTTCGTCCAAAGCCCCCCTGTAGGAGGACATGCCCGCCCTAAGGCTTCGTGCAGGCGGAAGGAAGCAGGCAGCGGCGATAGTGATTGAGTGAACAGTGGTGGTGGCCGCCCCTGGGGGCTCTGCAGCGGAATCCAGCAGAGGGTCTCGCGATCGCTGGCAGGGCCGCCGTGCGGCTCGCGTGTTGGGGTAAGCCGCCAGGGAAGGGAGAAGGAACGCTCCACACTACGCCCTAGGGCGCGTCGGCGCTGGATGTGCTCAGGGCGCTCGATGTGAAAGCGCGCACGCACTCAAGCAACACCACATACTCGAAGAGCGTGTGGGTGTAGCTGTTTAGCCCACGCCAACTGGGCCCCCTGGTTTTCCGAACGACATCTCGTTCACTGGCGTCAGGGCCCCCAAGGTTTGGCAGCCTCGCAATACAGATCCCAATAGTGCTTGAGTTACGTATATGTGATGGGTTGCTGCTTTGTTCTCTGGCGCATCCCTTCGTCACTCGAAGCGCGGGATCTTATAAAATGCCTGATCCCGATGGCCGACCTCGGCATTTGGGCTTGGGCCCCTTTCAGGTGCGGCGCTCGAGATGTCCCGTGGCGCCGGCCCCGCGGACGTGGCCCATCTCAGCGCCATCTGGAAGAGGGGGCACTGGTCGCAGCATCCTGCGCGGCCAGTGGCTGGCGATCCACGGGCGTCCCGGCGAGAAGCTGGCCGACGAGCCTCGCCCTATTATACGCGGGGGGCCCCGGTCGGCGCGGTGACCCCACCGCGTGGTGAGTCCGTGGGGGGATCCCGGGGTCGCCGCAGGGTGCTGGGACTCGGGCCGTCCTCCGAGGGCGCCTCCTCTCGGGCGACGGGGCCCTCCCGGGGTCCCAAGGCCGTGCGGTGACGGACCGCGCGGCGAGGCCGCTGGGGAGTCCGAGGGCACCACGCGTTCCGCCACCGCGCGGTTCCGGGGGCCCCGAGCCGACGCGTCGCTGGACGGGGCGGGGGGGAGAGTGGACCTCCCGACCTCCCCCCCCTTCTCTCCTGCAGGGCAAGGGGCTCGCCTCCTCCCGCGGCGCCCGCCCCCGATGGCGGGGCGGGGGGGGGGCGCCGCGCCAGCGGGCGGCGACGGCGGGAGAGCTCTTTCTGCGGGGGGCCGCCCCGCGAGGACGAGGGCGAGGCGGCGACGCGGGCCGCGCCGAGGCGGCTCGTCTCCGCGCCGCTCCGGGGCAGGGCGCCCCGGTGAGCGACGCTGCGCGCCCCGCTCGGAGCTCGCCCGCCCGACGCGGCGGGTGCCCGAGCGGCGGCCCTGCCTACGAGGTGGGCCGAGCGGGCGCCGAGCGGAGCCGGTCAGCTCCTGCCAAGCTGATGCGGGGCGCACGAGGGGGATCTCCCTCTCCCCCTCCGCCTCCTTCTGTGATTGTTCTTCCTCCTCTGCATCTTCGTCGACAGGCTCCACTCTCTCCGCCTACTGTTCCTCCTCTTCCTCCTCCTCGCCCCCTGCCCCTCTCCACCTGTCTCTTTTCCCGTTTCCTTCTCTCCTTTCCAGGAGAAGGTGGTGAAGTAGTAGTAGTAGTAGTAGTAGTAGTAGTAGTAGTAGTAGTAGTAGTAGTAGTAGTAGTAGTAGTAGTAGTAGTAGTAGTAGTAGTAGTAGTAGGTAGTAGTAGTAGTAGTAGTAGTAGTAGTAGCAGTAGTAGTGGTAGTATCGTAGTAGTAGTAGTAGTAGTAGTAGTAGTAGTAGTAGTAGTAGTAGTAGTAGTAGTAGTAGTAGTAGTAGTAGTCGTAGTCGTCGTCGTAGTCGTAGTCGTAGTAGTAGTAGTTAGTAGTAGTAGTAGTACAGTAGTAGTAGTAATAGGAGTAGTACTAGTAGTAGTACTAGTAGTAGTAATTGGTAGTTAGCATTGGTAACCGCATTCGTCGTGTAGGTAGTAGTAGTAGCAGTAGTAGCAAGCAGTAGTATATTAGTAGGTAGTAGTAGTAGTAGTAGCAGTCGTAGTAGTAGTAAACGTAAAAGCAGTATTAGTATTAGTAGTAGTAGTAGTAGTAGTAGTAGTAGCAGCAGCAGCAGCAGTAGTAGTAGTAGTAGTGGTAGTAGTAGTAGCAGTAGTAGTAGCAGAAGTAGATGTAGTAGTCGTAGTAGTAGAAGAAGTAGTAGTGGTGGTAGTAGTAGTCGTAATAGTCATAGTAGTCGTCGTCGTAGTAGTAGTAGTCGTCGTCGTCGTCGTCGTCGCCGTCGTCGTCGTCGTCATCGTCGTCGTCGTAACAGTAGTAGTAG
>CAUYUJ010001761.1:65795-85795 GCA_963575745.1 Prorocentrum cordatum
GGTGATGGTGATGGTGATGGTGATGGTGATGGTGATGGTGATGGTGATGGTGATGGTGATGGTGACGACGAGGAGGAGGAGGAGGAGGAGGAGGAGGAGTAGAAGAAGGATGAGGTGGAGCAGGAGGACCACGAGGGGGATGAGGGGGAGGAGATGTCCCATGTTCGCGGAAGACGAAGAAGAGAAGGAGGAAGGGGTGGGGAGGGAGGAAGAGGAGGACAACGTCGAGCATTATGAACAGGCACAGGGGGAGGAGGAGGAAGAGGAGGAGGGGGAGGAGGAAGAAAACGAAGAAGGATACCAAACAGCAACAACCAATCAGAGGACGGGCGTGCGATGCGCGGGAGCGCGAGATGAGCAGGACCAGAGGGCCGAGAGCGACGTTCACAGGAGCAGGAGTGCAGAGGCAGCACGAGAACTCGTAGCCCCTTGGGCCCCGAGCCACCTGGCGGCCCTCGCGGGGACCGCCGCGCCGGGCGCGGCCGCCGGGCCGCGCCCGGGTCGGCCGTCGCAGCCCCCGGGCGAGGCCGGCCAGGGCAGTGCGCATGCTGGCGTGCTGCTGCAACGCGCTCGACCCGGGCAACGTCCTGGACGACTTCGGGAGCCGGAGCCGGAAGCCTCGAGGAGGAAAAAGGGCACCCACGCCTCTGCCCCCTAGCCTCGTGGTCCCCAGGCCTCGAGGAGGAAAGGGCACCCACGCCTCTGCCCCTAGCCTCGTGGTCCCCC
Organism: Prorocentrum cordatum; assembly: GCA_963575745.1. NCBI lineage: Eukaryota > Dinophyceae > Prorocentrales > Prorocentraceae > Prorocentrum > Prorocentrum cordatum. The sequence goes on from CAUYUJ010001761.1 coordinate 66,522, forward strand.
GTGTGGGGGCCTCCTGGGAGGCCCTCGTCGCCACCGCCGGAGTCGCGTCGGACTCTCTGGTCAGGACGCACCCCGCGGGAGAGGTCATGGGGAGCAGGGGTGTCGGCATGTTGGGGGGATTCCCCAGGAAGGAGATCAAGCAGGCCAGGGTGCGGCCTCTCTTGGCCGACCTGGAGGCGCAGTTCCGGGAGAGCTGCGGCGAGGACGGCCAGCTGGACATGGCGGAGCTGGCGGCGATTTGGAAGAAGGTCGCGTGCAGCAAGGTGGGCAAGCTCAGCGCGGAAGACGAGGCGTTGATCGAGCAGAGCTGCAAGACCTATTTCGCGCAGATCGACGTGTCCAAGGACGGTTCTGTCAGCTACGACGAGTTCGTCTCCTTCATGATCGGCGCTGACGAGGCGAGGGGCGGGCTTGACACGGCGGCCTGGACGAAGGATATTAACGCGTCCTTGAAGAAGAACCCGGACAAACTGCAAGACATGATCAGGCAGTTCAAGTCCTGGGACAAAAATGGCGACGGGAAGGTCACCAAGGAGGAGCTGGAAGAGGTGCTCCATGACATGCACAAGAGCTCCAGCAGCACGGCAGATATCAAAAAGTTGGAGGAGGTAAAGAACCACATATTCGACGTCGCAGACGTCGACGGCAATGGGAACGTCGACCTGTGGGAGGTCATGTCCTACATGCTCGGCCGGAGAAAGACTCCCGTGGAGGTTCTGTTGTACGACGTGTCCAAGGGCTTCGCCGAGAAATGGAGCAAGGTCCTCATGGGCAAAACGGTGCAGGCTTGCCATACAGGAGTGCTTGTATACAACAGCGAGTACTGGTGCGGCGGATCGATCTTCCGCAGCGAGCCGCCGTGCACCAAGGCCTTCGGGGAGCCCCTCGCGCACTACTCCAAGTCGGAGCCCCTCGAGGCGTCGGAGGTACGCCCCGAGTTGCCAGTGATTAAGATGGGGTACACGTTCGTCACGCACGACGAGTTCGTAGCTTGGCTGGCCCAGGACATTGTCCCCCGGTACGACCGGGAGAAGTACGACATCCTCACGCACTCGTGCAACCATTTCACGAACGAGGCCGTGAGGTTCCTCACGGGCAGCCCGCTGCCGGAGCGCATCTTCGAGCTGCAGAAGGCGTTCCTGACCCCGACTCTGATCGCCATGCGGCCTTTCTTGAACAAGTACATGTGCTGCTTCGGGGACGCCCAGAAGAAGATCGACGCGTCCTCGGGCTTCGCGGAGGACTACATGCCCGAGGACAGGCAGGAGAACCACGACGAGCTGATCTCGGAGGTCCTCGGCACAGGTGAGATGGTCATCCTCACGGGCCTGTCTGGCCTGGAGAATCACGACCACGTGATGGGCAAGATCAACGCCGTGAGCGAGAAGGGCGACAAGTTTGATGTCACCTACTTCGACCCCGTCCAGGAGACTGTCGTCAAGAAGGAGGGTGTGGATGCGCTGAAGGTCAGGAGGCTCGGGGCGGCCGCGTGAGGAAGGCCCGTGGTGTGCTCCACGAGGCGAGCTGTGAAGGCCGCAGCGTGGGGCTCCCGCAGTGTGCTCCGTGAGGCGGGCTTTCGTGTATTGGTTACGAAATGGAAAGCTGAGACGCACATAGTGAAACAGAGCGGCCAAAGAGAGGAGGGGGAGGAACGTGTTGAGCCATGCTGGAGGCTGTCTTGGAGCATCAGAGGCCTTCTTGGAGCTATTGGGCTTTTTGGGCACTGGGGCGTCTTGGGGTCCTCTTGGGGCTCCTTTGGGGCATCTTGGGGCCCTCTTGGGGCCCTCTTGGGGCTCTTTGGGGGGTCTTGGGGTCCTCTTGGGGCTCTTTTGGGGCGTCTTGGGGCCCTCTTGGGACCCCTCTTGGAGCCCTCTTGGGGCTGGCTTGGGGCTCTCCTGGGAGCTTCGGAGGGCCTCTTGGGGCTGTCGTGGAGGGTGTCGGTGAAAAGAGGGGGGGTCCTAACGTTTCCCCCCCTTTGGGGCCATCAAAATAACCTTTGGGGCCCTCTTGGGCCCTCTGTGGGCCATTCTGGGCACTCTTGGTGCCGTCTTGGGGGCCTCTTGGGCCCTTCTTGCAGCTCTCTTAGGCCATCTTTGGGCCATCTTGAGGCCTCAAAAGCGCATCGGAAACGAAAAGGCGAGAAGACCAATATCATTGGTTTTCCATTGGTTTTTGAAGGATGTTGGCTTCTCGGGGAGGCCCAGAGGGTTCTCCAAAAGCACTTAGATCCGTCTTGTGGCCTTTGGGGGGCCTCTTGCAGGCATGTTGCTAGCTACCTTGAACCATATTGGGCTATATTGAGCGATCTTGGAGGCCATCTTGGGCTCTCTGAGGCCCTCTTGGAACCATCTTGGGCCATCTTGGACGCCCTGACGACTCGCGCCCCCCACCCCCCCGTCCAGGTCCAGGAGAGTTACCCCTCCCCGAAGGGGAAGAAAGGGTTGTGGAAGAGGAAACGAAGATCTTGTTAGACCGCCGGTTGCCCAGAGGGCTGGCAGGACTTTAGAAAAAAACAATGCCCTTGTGTAGTCGATGATCGCCAGTTGAGCTGATGTATTGTTTCAATTGTCGTGTTTTCAATGTGGAGCCTTATGGACCAGTTTGTTGCGATCGTGCAGCATTTGTGCCGTGCTCGCGGTCGGCAGCTCGATCGAACGGTTTTACCTGTGCGGCAATTCTCTCCCCGTTGTGGTGGAGTCATCGGCATCGGTGTCCAGGGTGGTAGGCACATTGCATAGGTGTGGGTGGGGGGAGCTCGTGTGCGGATGGGTCTCTTACGGAGCGCGCCGTGTGCCCGCTCCACTCGCAGACGGGCCGTGTTTGTGTTTCACCTTCTGCGCAAGGGTGGCTTCCCTGCCTGCAGCGGCGAGGGGATGTCGCCACAGTCAGAGTAGGTCCGTGTCGTGCACAGAATCAAATGCCGCGACATTTAAACAATGAGTGAAGAGGAATCGCAAAAAGAGGCAGAGGAGAAGGAGGAGGATACGGGTGTGTGTGTGGTGCAAGAGGAGGGAGATGAGCAGGAGGAGGAGGATGAGGAGGAACAGTAGGCACAGGACGGGGGGGAGGAGGAGTAGGGGCAGGGGGAAGGGGAGGTGGAGGAGGAGGAGGAGGAAGAGGAGGAGGAGGACCACCCCGTTGACCGTCAGGTGCTTACCACGCCCTTCGACCTTGTGAAGACGCGGCTGAATCTACGGACTTCGTCCATGCCGTCTGCCGCTCCCCTCATTCACTCGGGCGATGGCAGAAACTCTGGCTTCGCCAACTCCTAGGCAACGCTGAACGGCCTGTTGTCCATACCTGGACGCTCTTCAGTCCCCCAGGAGGTGACCCGGAGATGCCAGTGAAACACCCACACAAGTTTATGATGACATCTCCGACTCTGTGCCAAGGCTCGTTGGATGCGCCCCCTTGCTGTGCCAGGATGGCGTGCACACTGATCCTCGGCTCAGGATCGACCTTGCTAGAACAACTGGCACGCGTGCCATGCATGGCTCTTGTGCAGTACAGGAGGGAAGGGAGGCTGAGAAGGACGTGGAGGAGGTGCACAGGGATGGCCTCGAAGATGGCTCAAGAGAGCTCAAGACGGTCGAAGACCCCATCATGCCTCCAAGAGCCCCCCAAAGAGGGCCACAAGACGGCCCGAAGTGCTTTCGGAGCGCCCCTCAGGACCTCCCCCCCAAGAAGCCCAAATTCTTCAAACACCGAAAGAACAAAACAACTATTTGTTCCTTGACACCTCTCCGCTTCCGATGAGCTTTTAACGCCGCCTCCAGGCTGAGCTGGCTTGGGGGGAGGGCGGTGCCAGCGCCGTGCGTGCGTGCCGAAATAAAGTGGTCGGGACGGAGGGCGCGCGCCAGCTGTGGGGGCGAGGGAGAGTTGGGCTGGCTTGGGGTGGGGGGGTGGGCGCTGTGCCGCTGCCGTGCGTGAGTGCCGAAATCAAATGATCGGGGCGGGGGGGGCGCGCTGGCTGAGAGGAGAGGAGGAGCTGGGCTGGCTGGGGGGGGGGGGGGCGGGCGGGCGCGGTGCGGGTGCCCGCGCGGAAGTGCTAAGTAAAGTAGTCGGGGCGGGGGGGGTGCGCTGGCTGGGAGGGGGGAGCTGGGCTGGCTGGGTGGGAGGGGGGGGGCGCGGTGCTGCTGCCGTGCGTGCGTGCCGAAATACAGTGGTCGGGTCGGAGGGGGCGCGCTGGCTGGGGGGCGAGGGGGAGGGGGCCTGGTGCCGGCACCGTGCGCGCATGCCGAAAAATGTGTCCGGAGTTCTAGGCACCTTGTGCAAGAGAAGTCATGCAGGCCAATAGTTGGTTGGCATACTCTTGGATGGGGCTTGTTACACACTTTGACCGCCGTTTGTATCGTGAGCGATGGTACTGGCGCTGCGGCAGCGCGTGCGCTTTTGAAAGCGCCTCGACAAGGAGCCAGCACGGAGTGCTTTGAGAGTTAATTCGCCCTCCCACAGTGACACCGGCGCTCAGCGGCAGACAACGCCCCCCCCCATCTGTGTATCGCCTTGGTTCTCTGCTGATCCGATCATGGCGCTACCACAAGGGCGTCTCGGCCCGCTGCCAGCACGCCGCCTACATGCGTTTCTGCTTACAGTGTCGCCGCCAGGCATACTCGGACTGGGCTCCGTGACAGGTGGAGATCGTGTGCGTTCGTTAGCCATACTTCCGGTGGTACCTGATGTCTGGCTTCGCCAGGGAGTGGCCCTGCACCGAGTGGTTCAGCCTTCTGCAGTTCGTGGCCGCCCCCCTAGCAGATCAGTCTGCATCAGCCTCCGTCAGTACTTGCATCGTTGTGCCCCCGAACCGCGAGAGTCGGATACGTTGTGTATGCACTGGCTACAGGCTGGAGGCGGCTCTGCCTCGGGTGCGCAGACCGTGGTGGCCCCTTTCTCATGTGCAGGGATGGGCTTCAGCCACACCTCTGCGTCAGTGAGACACGGTGAGCCAGGCCCTTCTCTGTTTGCCGCCCCTTCCTTTTTCATGGTGCTGCCGTGTGCCCTGGCTGGCGTCCGCACTTGCACCGTTCCCTTCCCCCCCGCTCCTGGCCTCGCATCCGTGTGCTGATCGGCTGGAGACTGGCGCCGCCAGGGCGACTTCTGCCCGCCCTTCCAGTGCCGTCCCAGTGCCGGTCGCCGCGCTCGTCCCCACCCGTCGGGATGCTCGGCTCGTTTATTTGGTCGCGCTGTACGCGTCCTCTCTCTTGTGCTGGCTGGAGCCTGGCGCCTAAAGGGCGACTTCTCTCCGCCGTCCCGCCGCCGGTCGCCGCGCCGTGGCGTCCCCACCCGCCGGGATGTCAGCGCCAGTCCTTGGCGTCTAATTTGGGTCATTTTGTCCCTCGCATGTGCATTCGCCACTGCGGCCAATTATCTTCGTTTCGCGCCCCGTTCGTTGCCCCGCTTCTTGACCTTCGCCAGGGAGCCGCCGACCAAAAAGTAAGCACACCAGCCGTGCCCCAGACTTTGCTTTTGCCGCCTGACCCTTGTCTCGCGGCCGCGGCCAAAAAAAAAGTAAGCCCACCAGCTGTCTCCGCTGCTTTCGTCTAATTCGTCGCTGCGTTGCCCGCTTTGACTGGACTCGCCGCCGGTGCGCTCGCCCGCGGCCGCTGACTAAAAAAGCAAGCCCACCAGCCCATCCAGAAACGATGCCCAGGCGAATTGAGGCATCCTGGCGGGCATAGGGCAGTCTTTGATCGTCTTGGGTGCATCGGGGATCCTCTTGAGGCCTCTTGGGGGTCTCTTGGGGGTCTCTTGGATGCCTTTTGGGCGCCTCTTGGGGCCTCCTTTGCGCCCCTTGGGGCCCTCTTGGGGCGCTCTTGGGAGCCTTGGGGGCGTTCTTGGGGCCATCTTGGAGGAGATCGATCAAACAAGATGGGAGCTCTAACTACGACCCCCCCTCGGGAGCCCCAAACATAAACCGCATCTTGGGCCTCTTTTGGGCGCTTTTGAAGCGCTCTTGGGCCGTCTTGAGGCCTCGGAAGGCTATTGGAAGCGAAAAGTCGAGAAAGCAACATCCATTGATTTTCCCTAGGTTTTGGAAGGATTTGGGCCTCTTGGCGGCCTCCTGGGGAGGCTCCGTGGCCACTTGGAGCCATCTTGGAGCGTTTTTGGGCATTTAGAGAGCCATCTGGAGCCATCTGAGGTTATCTTGAGTCATTTGGGAGATTATCTTGGGCTCTCCGAGGCCCTCCCAGAGCTATCTTACTTCGAACGAAGGTCAAAAGGCAAAAACGAACATAGCGAGCACCGTGCCTACGTCCGACGCCGCTTGGCTCAAGCGGCGCCGCACAATTCGACTACGCCACTCGTGGCGAACTGCCGCACTTGAGCAACGGAAGCGGAGACGTCCACATCCTTCGATGGCGCATGTATTAGTATCCCTTGCCTTAGCTCTCATCTACCGACACTTCCTCAGTATGGGATAAGCTATGGGATACCCTGGTACATCTACGACGTCACTATAAGCAGGGTCTCGGTTTGCACCCTCCTGACTCGCGCTTTTCACGATCTTGGGTGGGCCATCTTGGACGCTCCAATGACCCGCGACCCCGCCCCTCCAGGTCCAGGGAAGGGGTAGGGGAGGGGTAGCACCTCCCAGAAGGGGACGACAGGGGGTTGGAAGAGAAAATTCTCTAGACCACCTATGCCCTAAAGAGCTGGTGGGAATTGCATCCTTTGCGGGGGCCTTTGTTCTAAGGCACTTGTCCTCCTCATCCTCCTTCCCTTCTTTGCCTTCTCTTTACACTCCTCCATGCATTTTCCCTCTCCTCCTCCCTCCTCATAATCCCTTTTCATCCCTGCTCCCTGTTCCTGTCTCGTCTTGTCTCCCTCCTCCCTACTTTGTTATCTTCCCCCCTCCCTCCTTATCCTCCTCACCCCCCTCCTCCGTCCTTCCTTTATCTCTTCTCCTCCTGCTCCTCCTCCTCCTGCTCCTCCTCGTGCTGCTGCTGCTGCTGCTGCTGCTGCTGCTGCTGCTGCTGCTCCTCCTCCTCCTCCTCCTCCTCCTCCTCCTCCTCCTCCTCCTCCTCCTCCTCCTCCTCCTCCTCCTCCTCCTCCTCCTCCTTAGGCCGTAGGGATCAGGCGGGCAGGGTCGGTGTACTTGTGGCAAATCATGGGTGTCGGAGGGTTTCACAGGGCCCTAGAAAAAATGTCGGCCCCCATCTGCGCTGCCCCAGCTCTTCGTCACAGGGGGAGTGTCGCAAAATCGGGACGGGGCCCCCCCCGTCAAAGAAGGGGGCTGTCGCGAAAACCATCGCGTGTCCAGCAGTGGCTACACATCCGAACCCGAAACTTCGGCACCCCTGGAAACTCTCGGTGAGGCGCGGCCGACGCACCAAAGACAGCCCCAAGAGGATTTGGGGGACTTGCACCGCGCACCCCACGCCCGACAGCCGTTTTGGCTCGAGCTGCGTGGGTCCCCTGCTTCGCCCCCGACCTCCCGTGCCCGGGGCGGCAGGGGACAGGGAGTTGCGAGGGCGCTCTGGCTCGAAGCGTTCCGATTGCTAGCCGAGGTGCACCTGTGCACCATGTGTGCTTACAGCCCGGCTGTAGTTCCGTTGCCTCTGTCCTCTGCCACGTGGTGGCAGCTCCTTGCCGTGGCTGTTCGAAGCCACGTCTGGCGCCTCGACCTACGATGGGCAGCCGCGGACGTCGTAATGTTGCCCCCGGGTCAGGCGGCAGCCGTTGACCTTGCTGGTTCGGCTGGTGCCGCGCCGCTGTCAGTCTGGCGCGCGTCGACACCTGATGTCGTGCACCTGCTGGCGCGCAGCTGTCCGCTTGCAGCGCTGTGACCGCCCGGTGCCTGGGCACCGTATGGTCTCGCACAGGGGCGCAGCCGAGGGTAAGGACCGAGGCTTGACCACCCTTTGGCCCTCCCCTCTAGATGCGCACCTGTGCGGTGGCGGCGCGCCGTGCTGGCGTGCCCCTCGTAGTCGTAGCCCGCGCAGGGAAGCGCGAGGCTCCGACGATGGCGGCCGCACTCCGCCCGGAGGCCGCAGTGAAGCCCTGCCAGGGCGCACGGCCGGGCTCGTGACGCGCCCCCTGCTTAGACTTTCGGCTGCGGGGGGCGCGCGCGGGCCCGACCGGGCACGTCCCCCGCAGCCGAAAGTCTGCGGGGGACGAGGAGGGGGAGCGGAGCAGCCGTGGTCCAAGGGGCGCCGTGGTCCCGGGCCAGCACACTCTGCCCAAGGCTTGCAGCTGTGGTCCAAGCGGCGCCCTGCGGCCGGGCCAGCGCGTCCACGCGCCGCGCAGGCAGGCCCAGGCGCCACGACGGGCTCATCTAGGGAGACAGCCGACATGCATGATCCTCCTCCTCCTTCCTCGTCCTCCTCCTCCTCCTCCTTCCTCGTCCTCCTCCTCCTCCTCCTCCTCCTCCTCCTCCTCCTTCTCTTTTACCCCTCATCCCTGCTTTCTCCTTCCTGGAAGGACAACCGTTTAAGAACCTGAAATCGCGCAAGAAAGCCATGCCTCGGACTCCAGCGCAGCGAATTAACGTGACGGCGCCGTCCTGCCAGTCGCAAACTGGGCCAGAACATCATTCCTGGGACACCAACTCTACGAATCAACGTGAATGTTGCGCCCTGACGCCCCTTAATCGTGCCGGAGCACCACTCCTAGGATTTCAGCTAAACGAATCCGTGAAACTGTTGGAACCTTTCGAGACTAATTTGCGCGGCGTCAAGGCGAGAGCCACAGTGTAAAAAGTAATCGCCCTCAGTCCTTGAAGATGTTGCAAACTTGTAAGGCTAATGTTCGCGCCGCTAAAGCGGGAGCTACATTTGGAAAAGAACCCGCCGTCCATCTTTGAACTTGCTGCGACTTGTATGATTTGACGAATGTGCACGGCGCTAAGGCACGAACCACATTTGAAAATGATCCCCCCTCCATCCTTGAAACCGCTGCAAACTTTCAAGACAAATGCACGCGGTGCCAACGCGATAGTCACGCTAAACAGACGGCCGCCTTCCATCCTGGAATGTGTTGCAGGCGTTTATAACGCATGTGCGCGACGCTAAGGCAAGAGAAACATGTTGAAAGCCACCCCCCCTCCATTTTTGAGGCCGTTCTACCATCACTGGTGGGGAAGCCTCAGGCGAAACGGCCCTACCGACGCGCCTGGGGGTACGACAGGGAGACGTCAGTTATGGATGGAGGATGAAGCCCCTCCAGATGCTGAGAGCGCTGCGCGGGGATTCCGCGAGCGCTCGGCCTCGGAGGTTCTCCCCCGCGGGTGCCAGCGTGCGCGCGCGGGAGCGCGCGCCGGCGCGAGAGGCGAAGGAGGAGGAGGAGGAGGAGGAGGAACGAGGAGGAGCGAGGAGGAGAGAGGAGGATGAGGAGCCAGGAGGAGGATGAGGAGCCAGGAGGAGGATGAGGAGCCAGGAGGAGGAGGAGGAGGAGGAGGAGGATGAGGAGGAGGAGGACGAGGACGAGGAGAGGAAGGAGGAGGAGGCCTGCCCCACCCCCGCGCCGTCGCCGCTGCTGCCCCGCTCGCCCGCCCGCCTGCCCGCCCGCCCGCCCGCTCGCCCGCCCGCTCGCCCGCCCCGCGGAGGACCTCGGAGAGCACCGCCGGCCGAGCGTCGGGGTGGCCCGCGCCTCGGACGACGACGACGACGACGACGACGACGACGACGACGACGACGACGACGACGACGACGATCGTGGTCCCCCCCCGGGCCAGCGAGTCGAGGGCGCGAGGGCGCCATGTCGCGAGGGGTAGTCAGCTTCGTCGTCAAAGTCGTCGTCGTCGTCGAGATCGCCGCCGTCGTCGTCGTCGTCGTCGTCGTCGTCGTCGTCGTCGTCGTCGTCGGTGTCGTCGTCGTCTTCGTCGTCGTCTTCGGCGTCGTCCTCCTCCTCCGCCTCCTCTTAACCACAGGGGCGGCAAGTGCGATGCGTTGTTTTCCTCGTTCTTTCTCCCTCCCTCTCTCTCTGCGCACTGCTGACGCCGCCGCACGCGCCACCGCGGGGCGACGCGACGGATCGCAGCAGGGCACGGGGCCCATCGCCCATCGCCCGCCCGCCTCGCTCGCACCCCAGCGCCGTGCCGAAGGAGCACCTGTGGGGGGCGGTGCTCTGAGGCCGACACCCCCAGCACTGCCTCCCCATCGGAGGACAGTGCCCGTGGCCGTACCCTGATCGGCGTCACCCCGACATACTCATACTATATGTGCTTCGCCCCGCCAGGGGCGATGCGCGCACCGAGAAATCTTACAGTATATACGTCGTGGCGGGCGCTTTCTGGCCACAACGCTCGGGAAACGATGTACTACGCGCGCCTCCAAGGAGAACATATAGTACTAGTATATCTTTGTGCGTCCCACCTGAGGCCGACACCTCACGGAGCCGTAGCCGGAGGCCGACGCTACAGCGCAGAGCCTCTCCTCACGCGGGGGCGGCGAACCTCGACGAGGAAAACTGCGCGGGGCCGTAATTACCCTGAGGCCGACACCCCTGGCGCAGCCTCTCCCCCACGGAGAGGCCTGCACCGCTGGTTGCAGCGGGCCGCCGCGGAGGCCGCGCAAGGTCCCGAAGGGGCCCAGGACGTCGGCGAGCATCAGGAGCGGGAGCGGCGCGCGATCTTGAAGACCACGAGGCCGCCCCGCAGCTCCTTGGGCCCGCACTCGGACAGCGGCGCCGCCACCGCCGCCTCCAGGAACGCCGCAGGGTCATCGAGCGGCGAGACCCCGAGCCGCACGCCTAGGGACTCCACCCGCCCGACCGCCTCAAGCTTCTCGTCGAAGGTCAGCTCTGGCGCCACGGCCGCGGTCGCCGAGCTCTGCGGCAGGCGGGGGTTCTCCACGGCCATCGACGCGGTGGCCGGGGAGGCAGCAGGAGCAGCCGAGGGCGCCGAGCCGGAGGCCCGCGCACCATGCTCGAGACCGCCGCAGACATCCACCCCCATGCTGGCACCGCCTGGCTGGGTCGGCGCAGCGGCCGCCTGCGCTCCACGGGCTCGGCGTCGCCGAGGTCGCCGCCTCCTCCGCCTGGGCGGTGGTCCGCCAGGCGTGGGCGACGCGGGAGCATCAGGCTGCGCCGCCGCCTCCCCGCCTTCGCCTCTCCGTGGGAGGAGAAGGCGGAGGAGGAGGGGGGGGGAGGAGGATTAGGTTAGGTTAGGCTCGCCACTAGACCCGCCACCCCGAGCAGGCACAGAAGCCCCCACTCGACATGGCGAGCCCGTGGTTACAGTTTCAGCATGCTCCACCGCCGCTCGCAGGCCCTCTGGCCTGCGAGGGCCCACTCCCTGGTGCCAGCGCTGGCACACAGGGGTTCACGACGGCGGGCCCGCGAGCGGCGGCGGCGGCGTCAGCAGGCGCACAGGGCCGCGCCCGCGACACGCCGCTGGCGGCGAGCTCCACGACGTCCTCCTCGTAGAGCTCCTGCTCGAAGTACACTTTGCGGCCTAACCCCTCGCCGCGCAGGGGAAAACTGTGGCCTAACCCCTCGCCACGCAGGGGAAAACTGCGGTCTAACCCCTCACCGCGCTGGGGTTGGTGGCCTAACCCCTCGCCACGCAGGGGGTGTGTGCGGTCTAACCCCTCACCGTGCTGGGGATCGCCTGACCCCGCAGTCTGGCCCTGCGAGGGTCGGCTGCGGTCTAACCCCTCACCGTGCTGGGGTGGGACGTACTGCTTTCCGTACTGCTCCCTCTCATTGACGCGGTCTAACCCCTCACCGCGCTGGGGTGCTCTCCTCCACTCGGAGGGGTCGTCGGGCTGCCCCTGGATCGTGGTGATCGGGTCGTGGTGCCCTGGGGGCCGTACCCCCACTATCTCCTGTCCATCGTGACGCCGCCCTTCGACCCTTTGTTCTCCTTCGCCTCGAGGGAGCCCTTGATAGTCGATACGGCCTAACCCCTCGCCGTGCTGGGGTGCAGCGTCGTCGTCCTCATCGTATAGCTCGAGCTCGATGTAGTCGCCAGCCGCGGCCCTGGCTAACCTGCTCGAGCACGCTAGTGTATGTTCCCATCGGCCTAACCCCTCGCCGCGCTGGGGACCATCGTGGCCTAACCCCTCGCCACGCAGGGGAACATTGTGGTCTAACCCCTCACCACGCGGGGGTAAAACGCGGTCTAACCCCTCACCGCGCTGGGGTTGGTGGCCTAACCCCTCGCCACGCAGGGGGTGCCTACGGTCTAACCCCTCACCGTGCTGGGGATCGCCTGCCCTCGCAGTCTCGCCCTGCGAGGGTCGGCTGCGGTCTAACCCCTCACCGCTCTGGGGGTTGATGTACTGCTTTCCGTATGTCTCCCTGTCGTTAACACGGTCTAACCCCTCACCGCGCTGGGGTACTTTGCTCCACTTGTAGCGGTCGTCGGGCTGTCCCTGGCTCATGGGGATCGGGTCGAGGTGCTCCTGGGGCCGTACTCCCGCTATCTCCTGTCCATCATGACGCCGCTCTTCGACCCTTTGTTCTCCTTCGCCTCGAAAGGTACCTTCATCGTCGATACGGCCTAACCCCTCGCCGAGCTGGGGTACCGTGTCGTCGTCCTCCTCGTAGAGCTCGAGCTCGATGTAGTCGCCTGCCGCGGCCCTGGCTAACCTGTTCGAGCACGCCAGTGTATGTTCCCATCGGCCTAACCCCTCGCCGTGCTGGGGAGTATCGTGGCCTAACCCCTCGCCACGCCGGGGGGGGGGGGGGAGGAGGGAGGAAGGAGGAGGAGGAGGGAGGAGGAGGAGGAGGAGGAGAAGGAGGAGAGGAGGAGGAGGAGGAGGAGGAGAGGAGGAGGAGGAGGAGGAGGGTAGGAGGGATGAGGGGAGGAGGAGGATGAGGAGGAGGAGGAGGAGGAGGGGGAGGGAGGAGGAGGAGGATGGAGAGAGAGGAGGAGGAGAGAGGAGGGAGGGGGAGGAGGAGAAGCATCATCAGGCTGCGCTGCGCCGCCGCCATCTCCAGGAGCAGCGGCCGCGCAGCGGCCAGGGGCGCGTCGAGGACCGGCACGGCTGCCCTCGCCAAGCCCTCGGCCGCCCTCTGGAGGCGCAGGGCCTCGCGGCTCGCGCCCGCGCCGAGGCCGGCGGCAGCGTGGGCCGCCACCAGCGTGCCGCGCGCAGCCTCCAGGGCGGCGCGGCGGGTCGCCGCCTGCTGCGGCATGGCGCGCGGCGAGCGGGCGGAGCCACTCAGCGTCGCGAGCCAGAGACAACGCGGTTTCTCCCTCTCTCTCTATTCCCCCCCTTCCTCCCACTCTTCCAGATCAAGCTGGATCACCGAACCAATTCTAGAGCAGGCGCTGTGTTTAAGGACGGTGTGGAGGCGGAGGCGGAGGAGGAGGAGGAGGAGGAGGAGGAGGAGGAAGAGGCGGAGGAGGGGGAGGAGGAGAACGACGACGACGAGGAGGGGGAGGATGAGAAAACCGAGGAGAGGAGGAGGAGGGAGAGGAGGAGGAGGAGGTGGAGGAGGACCCCCCCTCCTCCTCCTCCTCCTCCTCCTCCTCCTCCTCCTCCTCCTCCTCCTTGTCCCCCTCCTCCTCCTCCTCCTCCTCCTCCTCGTCCTCCTCCTCCTCATCCTCCCTTCCTCCTTTTGGCATACAGCATGTGGTTGTTTGAAAGGCTCTTTTGTATCCCTCTGCCTTTTTTTCACCTCTCTCTACCTCTCTGTCTTCCTCTCCCTCTATGGTTTTGGTTTGTCGTTGTTTGTTTCTCTATCTCTCTCTTTGTGTTTTCCCTTTCTGTGTATATGTATGTATGTCGTTCCCTCTCTCCCTCTCTCTCGCTCTCTGTCTCCTTTGTCTCTTCGTTATAGTTTTCTCTCTCTCTCTCTTACTCTCTACCCCTCTCTCTATATGTATCATCTCTCATCATAATAGTTATATATGTATATATGTAGGCACCTCTCTCTCTCACTCTCTCTCTCGTTTTTATACATGCCTCCCTCTCTCTGTATCTCCTTTTTGGACCTCATCTTTCTCCGACTGGTCTGTGTTGGTGTGTCTCCCTCTCTCTCTCTCTCTCTGTCTACCCTCTCCCCCACACAAGGTCTCTAGTGAAGGACGAGGTCCGCCAGATCCACAGCGTCGGAGGCCTCAAAGGCTTCTACACTGGGGCCGCTTACAGGGCGGCGTGGATGGGCTCGCGCCTCGGAGCGAGCGTGCCTCACGAGGAGGATGAGGGAGTAAGGAGGAGTACGGGGCGCTTCAGGAGGAGGACTGATGCTGATGCTGATGCTGCTGCTGATGATGATGCTGATGCTGATGCTGCTGATGATGATGATGTTGATGATGATGATGATTATGATGATGATGCTGATGATGCTGCTGCTGCTTCTGCTGCTGCTGCTGCTGATGATGATGATGATGATGATGATGATGATGATGATGATGATGATGATGATGATGATGATGATGGGGGAGGAGGAGGAGGAGAAGGAGGAGGAGCAGGAGCAGGAGCAGGAGCAGGAGCAGGAGGAGGAGGAGGAGGAGGAGGCGGAGGAGGAGCAGGATGAGGAGGAGCAGGACAAGGAAGAGCAGGATGAGAAGGAAGAGGATCAAGATGAGGAGCAGGATGAGAAGGAGGAGCAGGATGAGGAGGATGAGGAGCAGGATGATGAGGAGGAGGAGGAGGAAGTGAGGATAAGTAAGGAACGCCTCGGGAGGAGAAGGAGCAGGATGAGGAGAAGGAAGAGGATGAGGAGCAGGAGGAACAGTAAAAGGAGGGGGACGGCTAGGACGGCGTGGGGAAGGGGGGCAGGGACGAGCCGCAGATGGACGAGAGGCGAGGGAGAGAGGCAGGAGCAGGGCCAGGAGTAGCAGGAGGATGAGGAGGAGGAGGAAGGGCAGGAGTAGGAGGAGGAGGAGGTGGAAGAGCAGGAGGCGGAGGAGGAGGAGCAGGAGGAGGAGGAGGAGGAGGAGGAGGAGGTAGAGGGGAGGAGGAGGAGGAGGAGGAAGGGCAGGAGGAGGAGGAGGAGGAGGAGGAGGAGCAGGAGGAGGAAGGGCAAGAGGAGGAGGAGGAGGAGCAGGAGGAGCAGGAGGAGGAAGGGCAAGAGGAGGAGGAGGGCGTGCCAAGTCCTGGCCTCGATTGACCCTCGAGGGTCGAAGGTGGGATTTCTTGTCTAAACACGGTCGAACGGGGGAGGCCCTCGAGCGTTCTCGGCCCCTGCGGGAGACTGGTGCTGCGCAGGCCCCCAGAGGCCTTCGCGAGGACCTCCGGGGACCTCCGCGCCCCACGGGGGTCAGGAGCCGCTGGCTCTCTGGTTCCTCGCCTCTCCCGCCGGCCCCCGTCCTTTCCCGCGTGCACTCCCTGCGGCCCCCTGCCGCTGTGCCCTCCTGCTGTTCCCCCCTTGGCTGCTCCTGCCTCCTTTCCTTCCCTCTCTCCTCCCCCTGTCTCCTCTGCACCATCCCGGGCCCTCGTCCCGGGACCGCTCGCCTGGTGTCGGCAGCAAAGTCCTTGACGCTTCGCGTATCCCCGCCAGCCCATCGGGAAGCGATTCCCATGCCAGTTGCGGCGATCCGGGAAGTTCAGGAGCATGAAGGGAACATTCAGAAACAGGAAGGGAACACTGAGGGAGGTGCGCAGCCGTCTAACCGAATGAACCAGGCGGGACCCCACTTTGGAGTCTTCGTGCTCCCAAAACAGTTCTAAACAGTTCTGAGCAATGCAACGCAAGGCATTGCTCGGCCGTGTTTGCCGTTGCTTGGCATGGTTTGGCACTGCTTGGCGTTATTTGGTATTGCTTGGCATGGCGTGGCATTGGCGTGGCATTGCTTGCCCGTTGCTTGGCCTTGCTGGACATTGCTTGGGATCGATGCTGGGCATTGCGCCGCGAAGCCCCGAGCAACGCCAGGGGCCGCCTCCGACGAAGGGCCCCGCAGCCACGGGCTGCTCCCACGAACAGGTAATTAGGAACTCCTCAGGCACAGCCTGCTTGGGAAATGGCGGGATCGGCCGGGCCTCGAGCCCGACGCCCCCCGCGGGGCAGCCCGCGCAGGGACACCGGCTGGAGAGGGGAGGGGGGCAGAGCGTCTGCGCGTACCGCATTGCGCATTTGTAGAAGAAGACAGAACATAATAGTAAGAAGAAGAAGAAGAAGAAGACGAATAAGAATAATAATAAGAAGAAGAATAAGAGGAATAATACGGATACTAATAATACTTATATGTATAATGGAAAGAAGTAGACACAATAATAATAAGAAGACGAATAAGAGTTATCATTATGACAATAATACTGATAATAATAATAAGACGAAGAACAATAATAATAATACTAACAAGAAGAGGGGGGGCAGAGCGGGCCGCAGGAAGCAGTTGCTCCACGCCCTCTCCTGTCTCGGAGGGGGGGCCCTTGGGGCCCATGCAGGCCAGGATCGACCCGGTCAAGCGGCGTCGTCTGGGACTACGCCTGCCGCGTCCCCGCAGGCGCCCGATGTGGGCTCGAACGTTGTTGGTCAGGATCGCCGCCGCGAGGCGGCTGGTCCAGGAGAGAACCAGAAATGACGTCGCGGATCTGTCGGCATGGGAGCTCATTGGCAGCTTAATTGGCCCATCGTGGGGCCCTTGTGCGAGCCTCTTGGGGCCCTCTTGGAGCCATCTCGAAGGCCATCGGTTGAAGAAAGGGGGGCTCTTGATTTGTCTCACCCTGTCGGACGTCCCACGATCCGCACGCGCTTGGGGTGCTCCTGGGGCGGTCTTGGGTCGCTGGTGGGCGCTCTCGGTTCCGTCTTCGGGCCCTCTTGCGCCCATCCTGGGGCTCTCTTGGGCGAGCTTTGGGGCCTTCTTGAGGCCTCAGGAGCCCATCGGAAGCGGAAGGGCGAGAGGACACACGTCACTTGCTCACCTTAGGCTCTGGATGGATTTGCAGCTCTTGGGGGGTCCCTGGGGGGCTCCGTGGCCATCCAGAGCCGTCTTGGGACGGTCACGGCGCCTCTTGGAGGCATGTGAGGCGCCATACCGAGCCATCTCTGGCTATTTTGTGCGACCTTGGACGCCATCTTTGGCAATCTGGGGCCATCTTACGTAGAGCCATCTTGGGCCATCGTGGACGCTGTATGTGGGTCGCCGAGGGAGGGCTCCAGTACCAGGGAGAAGGGGCGGAGGGAGATGTAAACCTCTGCCCGAAGGGGAAGAAGGATGTTTGACAAAACTACGACGAAGGCAACGAGGACAACGACGGAAGGCGACGATGATTACGACAAGGACAGCGACGACGACGACGACGACGACGACGACGGCGACGGCGGCGGCGGCGACGGCGGCGGCGGCGACGACGACGACAACGACGACGACGACCATTACGACGACGACGACGACGACGACGACGACGACGACGACCAATACGACGACCACAACGACGTCGACGACGATGACGACGACGACGAGAACGGACGGACGGACGGACGGACGGACGGGCGGACAGACGGGCGGGCGGGCGGGCGGGCGGACGGATGGACGGACGGACGGACGGACCGCGACGACGACGACGACGACGTCTACCCAGACCCCCTACGTCCAGAGGGTCAATGGGACCTGAGCGCCGGGCAGAGAAGGGAGGGAGGGAGCCGCCGGAAAACGGAGGAGCGGAGGCTGATTGATGGAGATGGGGATGATTGAGACGGGGACAGAGCGAGTGAGGAGACAAAAGACGGCATATACATAAACGGGGAAGGGGGAGGGGAAGACGGCAAGCCAGGTGCGCTAGTGGCATATCTGACGTTCTGCCCATCCCTCTCATCCGTTACCATGGCGTAGATCTCCTCTCCACTCGCACAGTCGGATGTCGAGCAGGGCAATGATCCCCAGAGGGTACGCGTTGCATGGTAGAGCACGGCGTAGCATGGCGTAGAAGAGCACTGCAGAGCGTAGCATGGCGTGGTATTGCGTAGTGAAGCATTGCATCACAAATTATTGCAACAAAAAGCATGGCATCGCACAGCGGCACAGAACACAACACCGCGCTGCATGTCATGGCATGGCACCGTGTTCATTGGAGGGTAAGTTGACCGTCTTCGAGAGGTCTGGGCTGGTCTGAAGTCGCGGCTCCATGTTCAGTTCCCTGGGCTCCCCGGAAAGCTCCCCGGAAAGCTCCCCACGAGGCGGGGCTGATGCGGAGCACACGCTAGCCCTGCTTTCAACGTCGCCTTCTCAAACAGAAACGGGGCTCCCGCCTGATACTTCCTCAGAACGACGACGCAATGTCGGGGGGGCTCGCTGCGAGGAATCGACACACGATGTGCAATCACTTCCGATGTTTTTCCGGGGGGTCATAAACAGCCCGCGCTGCAGCGGGGCACGATTTGGAACGACCAGATGCGCAGAAGTGGGGGTCAGTGCTGCTGCGGGAGCAACATTTTGAAGGAACGACAAGAGTCGTACTGTCAAAGATATGTGTGGAACCCAATTCCCTGGAATCCTGTGTGTAACAAATGATACCGGAGAAAAGCCCCAATCAAAGTCTTTTTAGGCCTATAGGGCTATAGGGCTATAGGGTTATAGGGTTATAGGGCTGTTGGGCTATTGGGCTATAGGGCTATGGGGCTCCGGGGCTATGAGGCTGTTGGGCTATAGGGCCATAGGGCCATACGTCTTTAGGGCTATGGGGCTATAGGGCTATGGGACCATAGGGCTATAGGGCTATTGGGCTATGGGGCAATAGGGCTATCGGGCTATGGGGTTATTGGACTACAGGACTATAGGGCTATTGGGCTATAGGGCTGTATGGCTATAGGGCTATAGAGCTATAGGGCTATAGGGCTATGGGGCTGTAGGGCTATAGGGCCATAAGGCTATAAGGCTACAGGGTTACAGGGCTATTGGGCAAGAGGGCTATAGGGCTATGGAGCTATGGGGCTATAGGGCTATAAGGCTATGGGGTTATAGGGCAAAAGGCTACAAGGCACCCGGGCACCTGGGCGGGCCGCGGAAATCTGTGACAAACCTCACCTAACCATATGAATCCGCTAGGACCCCTACAGAGGCTCTGATTTGGGAAGTACGCTGAGGGGGGGGGGGGGGGGGGGGGGCGAACATCCTCCGGACAGACCCAGGGGAGAGAGGAGAGTCATTCAGATTGTGAAATTGTAGGGGGGGAGGGGATAGGGAGAAGATCGGAACGGGGGGAGGGGGGGGGGACAGAACAAGAAACGGCGTAAACATAAATTTGCAGCGGTCCGCGCCGATTTCTTGGATTTGCACTGGACCCCCTCGCTGGCGCGCGGAGCGCGCCAGGGGCGGCGCCAGAAGCGCCGCCGGGATCCCAAAAATTTGCGCGGAGTGTCGCAAGTTTCTGTTTATGCCGTTTGTGTTCCTCTAGGAGGGACAGAAGGACTGGAAAGGGCGAGACGGGGTAGACTGGCAGGGC
>CAUYUJ010001761.1:90795-95795 GCA_963575745.1 Prorocentrum cordatum
CATCCGTGGTGCGTCGAGCAAGATCTTGTGATCGTGCCCTCCCCTCCAACAGGAACACCACACATATCGCTAGAGACATTGGCAGCCTGGTGCCCAGGGAGGGGAGGGGGGCGGGCGACGTGCAAGGAGGACTTGTGAAACTGGCCTGGGGGGGGGGCGGGCGACGTGCAAGGAGGACTAGTGAAACTGGCCTGACGACGACGAAGAGGGATTGATAGTGAAGATGAGAATGAGGTAGAGGAGAATATGTAACATAAGGAGGAGGAGGAGGAGGAGGAGGAGGAGGAGGAGGAGGAGGAGGAGGAGCAGAAACAGTAGGATGAGAAGGGAGAAGGGGGAGGAACCGAAGGAGAAAGCAGACAAGGAGGGAGCATTATTAGGAACTTAACAAATAATGAACGATGCCCGCGCGTGGTTGCGAACAGATGCTTCGTGTAATTCTCTATGTGTAGGCAAACCAAGGTACGTGAAACCCAATGAGTCGAACCTTCTGTGGTTGGACCCCTGTTTGGTGGAATGGTGGGACCCCATGTATGGGGAGCCACGTGTGCGGGGCCACGCGTGTTGAACCCGCTGTGCTGAGCCCTATGCGTGTGCAATCCTATGCGTATCAAGCCCTGCGCATGTGGAGCCCCATGCGTCTGGCACCCTCGTGTGGAGCCCTCTGTGTGTATGTGGAGCGCTGCGTTGGACCCCCCCCTCGTGTGGAGCCCTGTGCTCGCGCAGCCCCACGTATGTGTGGAGACCCACTGCGCGACCCGGGGGCGCCCCAACGTATGTGTGCAGCCCAACGGATGTGTGGAGCCCAACGGACGTGTGGAGCCGTGTGGGGACCCCCGCGCGACCCACTGGCGCGCCACGCAGCCCACGGCGCAGCCCTCTGCGCGGCGGCAGCGGCCCGAACGCGGGGCACCGGCCCGGCCTCTCGCCGCACAGCCGCACCGCGGCGGCGAGGGCGCACCGCGGCGGGCTTCGGCCAGCTCCGCACGGCGCTCCCTTTTCGTCGCAGCGACGCGAGCGGACCACGCAGCGTCTTGGGAACTTGCCGGCAAGTTCTCAAAACGCTTCCTCCTCCTCCTCCTCCTCCTCCTCCTCCTCCTCCTCCTCCTCGTCCTCCTCGTCCTCTTCCTCGTCGTCCTCCTCGTCGTCGTCCTCCTCCTCCTCCCTCCTTCTCCTCCTTCTCCTCCCTCCTCCTCCCCCTCCTCCTCCTCCTCCTCCTCTCATCCTCCTCCTCCTCCTCCTCCTCCTCCTCCTCCTCCTCCTCCTCCCTCCTCCTCCTGGCCGTGATGCTGGCTGCGGCCCAGCTGGGCCGCGGCCAGCATTACGGCCAGCGTTGGCTCAGCGTGTCGCGCCGCCGGCTCTGGCCCACCGCGCTTCGGCGCGCGACACGCCGTCCGCGTCACCATACCCAAGTGTCAGCGCCCCGAGCCTTTCCCGGCCTCGCGCCCCGCAGATCGGAGCAACAGGCGCTCCTCTCGCAGGGCAGAGCGCGTCGCCAGGGCCGCCGCCGCGACACGACAGGCAAGGAAAGAAGAGGACGGCTGCGGAGAAGGACTGCAGGAGGCGGGCACGCTCAGAGCACGGATCGCCTCGCGCGTGGCGTAGTCCGCACGGCACAGGCAAGAGCCTTTTCGGCGCAAGCGCTGCTCGAGGAATGCGCCAGAGCAAGAGGGGGAGACGAGGTGAGGTGAGGACTATCGCGAAGCGAAGTGGCGATGCCGCCTCGCCGCTGACCGCCGCCACACGAGGACCACGTTCGGGCGAGACCGCAGCACGCGGGGGAGGCGAGAGCAGGAGGAGGGGGAGGAGGAGGTGGAGGGGGAGGAGGGGTAAGAGGAGGAGGAGGAGGTGGAGGAGGAGCAGGAGGAGCAGGAGCAGGAGCAGGAGCAGGAGCAGGAGCAGGAGCAGGAGCAGGAGCAGGAGGAGCAGGAGCAGGAGCAGGAGCAGGCGCAGGAGTTGGAGCAGGAGCAGGAGCAGCATGACAATCGGGACGTGAAGGGGGAAGGACTCCTCGATCCTGGAGGGTCGATAGCAAAATGGAGTTCCTCCTCCTCCTGTTCCTTCTCCTCTTCCTCCTCCTCCACCCACTCCTCCTCCTCCTCGAGGCCCAAGACTGGTGGCATTGGAGTGAGGTGACGAACGCTGCCCCCCCCACCCCACCCCACCCCCAGCCCTCCCCCAGGACCTCTGCAGGGGAGGGGGATGGTGATAGCCCATCCTCTTTCTGCTCCACCTCGATATTCCATCCTCCTCCTCCTCCTCCTCCTTTTCCTCGATCCTCAATCTTCGATCCTCGATCATCCTCCTGCTCGTCGTTGTCCTCCTCCTCCTCCTCCTCCTCCTCCTCCTCTTCTCCTCCTCCTCTCTCTCCGTCTCCTCCTCCTCCTCCCCAACAAAAACAGCCCTTGAATCTCGATGTACCTTCCTCCTCCTCCTCCTCCCTCCTCCTCCTCCTCCCTTTTCTGTCTCTTCATCTCCTCCGCCTCCTCCTCCGCCTCCTCCCTCTCCTCCTCTTCCCCTCCTCCCCCTCCTCCTCCTCCTCCTCCTCCTCCTCCTCCTCCTCCTCCTCCTCCTCCTCCTCCTCATCACAGCAGCAGCTCATCATCATCATCATCATCATCATCAATCATCATCATCAGCATCATCATCATCCTCTCATCATCATCATCATCACATCATCCCCCCTCCCCTCCTCCTTCTCCTCCTCCGCCTCCTCCTTCGCCTCCTAAAAAGTAACTCCTCCTCCTCCTCCTCCTCTGATACCCTCCTCCTCTCTCCCCTCCTCCTCCTCTCCGCCTCCTCCCCTCCTCCTCCTCCTCCTCCTCCCCTTCTCTTCTCATCTACCTCCTCCTCACCTCCTGCCTCCCCTCGGTGTACCCTCCTTCCTGTTCTCTCCTCCGTGGTCCTCTCCTCCTCCTCCGCCTGTTCCTCTCATCATTTTCTCCTCCTCCTCCTACCTCCTCCCCCCCCTCCCCCTCCCCCTCCTCCACCTCCTCCTCCACCTCCTCTCCTGCCTCCTCCTCATCCTCCTCCTCCTCCTCCGCATCTCCTTTTCGTGTATCTCCCCCTCCTCCCTCCTCCGCCTCCTCCCTCCTCCTCCTCCTCATCATCATCATCGATCAGCATCATCATCATCATCATCATCAGCATCATCATCATCACATCAATCATCATCACCATCAGCTCATCATCATCCGCATCATCTCACATCGTCACATCATCATCATCATCCTCATCATTCATCATCATCCCATCACATCATCATCATCGTCATCGATCCGCCTCCCCCTCCTCCTCCCTCCCTCCTCCTCCTCCTCCTCTTCTCCTCCTCCTCCTCCTCCTCCTCCTCCTCCTCCTCCTCCTCCTCCTCCTCCCCTCCTCCCCCTTCCCTCCCTCTATATCCTCGGCGCCCGATCGCGGCACTGGCGGCGCCGAGGCCTCGGTGGCTTCATCTTCCTGGGCTCCTTCGAGCTGGCCAAGACGAACCTCGAGTACGCCCTTATGCGCCCCCCCGCGGCTCCGAAGGCGGGCGCTCCGCTCGCCCTCGCCTCCCGCCCGCTTCGGCGGCGCGTCGCGCCCAGGGGGCGGCGGGCGAGTGGGGCGGCCGAGGCAGGAGGCCGAGGAGGAACGGGATGGGGGCCACCGAGATGGGGAGGGGGGAAGGAGGAGGAGTAGGAGGAGGAGGAGGAGAGGAGGAGGAGGAGATGAAGGATGAGGAGGATGAGGAGGGGGATGGTAGGAGGATGGGATGCGGAGGCAGAGGAGGAGGAAGGAAGGAGGGGAGGAGAGGATGAGGAGAAGAGAAAGAGAAAGAGAACAGAAGAGAAAAGAGAAAGAGCATGAGAAACTAGGGAGGAGGAGGAGGGAAGGAGGAGGAGGAGGGAGATGGGGAGGAGAGGATGAGGTAGGAGGATGAGGGGATTAGGAGGAGGAGAGGATGAGGAGGAGGAGGCGGATGGGGTAGGGGGAGGAGGAGGAGGAGGAGGAGGAGGAGGAGGAGGAGGAGGGCGGATTCTGAGAAGCCCCGCGCCCTCGTGGAGGGCCGCCCCCTCGGCCCGCTCTTCCTCGCGCCCCGCCTGCCGTCGCTCTCGCAATCGTCGCCGTCCTCGCCCTCGCCCTCTTCCTTGCCATCGCTCGGACGTGTGCATGTTTTCCCGGCGAGGACCATAGAGGAGCATCCTGGATCATCAAGCAAAAACCAGCACGCACGGCTCCGAAGCATGCGCGGAGAGTGGACGTCCGAGCGACGGCAAGCCGCTTGTTGCCCTTCCTGCTTCTCTTGCGCCTGCTGCTCCTCTTTGCTGCGCGCTTTCAGTAGAACTCGGCCACGCGCAGAGGGGGGTAGGGGCAGGGGGAAGTCTTCCAAGAAGCAGCCTCCATCTAAGCAGCCTTCCCCCCTTTCCCTACCCCCTTTGTGCGCGCCGCCAAACAACGGTTCTCCAGCGCGTGCGCACAAGGCCAGCACCGTTGCACGAACGGCGTCTTGCCCGAGCGATACCTTCAGCGCGCAGGCTGCGCTCCAGAGGCTGAAGCTCTTGCGCCCTCTTGGCGTGTCGCTCCGCCAGTTCCGGCCCACCGCGCCTCGACACGCTAACCACTGCCTGGTCCCCGAGAGTCAACGTCCCAAGCCTTTCCCGACCTCCCACCCCGCGGAGCGGAGCGGCACGCTCATGATCCACTCGCAAGGTGTAGCGTGCCGCCGGGGCCGCCGCAACAGAAACGTCCGACGGCCCGCGCGGAGTCCTTGGATCGGCGCAGGCCCCTGGTGGTGCCTCCGCCGCCGCCCTGGGGCTCCAGCGCCGATCCAGGACAGCCGCGCAGGCCTCCGAAAGTGTGGGTTCATGCTGGCGTCTGGCGGCGAGCGAGGGGGGGAAGCGAGAAGGAGAAGGCCTTCTCGGAAGGGGGCGGGACTTCTCAGAAGTCCTCGCGCCTTCTGAGAAGTGTTCTGTGGCTTCGGGGAAGGCTCAGAAAGCTTCTCAGAAGGCCGAGGGGACTTCCGA
>CAUYUJ010001762.1:0-25000 GCA_963575745.1 Prorocentrum cordatum
TTTGGTGCTGGGGGGGGGGGGGGGGGGCATGTGAGTCGCGGAGTGCTGCTCGTTGGTCGGAGGGCCCCGCCCCCCGCCCCCCATTGCGCACTAACGATTATGTCTGGGGCGTTCCTTGGGCTTCAGAAAAAAAAGAAGAAAACAACATCGCCGACTGCGCATTGGCAGCCAGGTGTTGCATGCAATGATCCATATCATGGGGGCGCATCTTAGGCCTGGCACAGCTGCGTGGATGGAACTTCCTGCGCCGGCGGTTTGGAGAAGAGGGGCAACCATTTCCTTCGTGTGGCCGCCTGCTCGCGCGCCCATGTCTGCCCCTTGTTCTACTACAGTGGATTTCGATCAGTGCTGTTTCCAGGAGGGAGACCTCAGTACGTTTGGCAGGGCCCCCACTAGAGTCATTGCGATACGTATGCCGACATTGTTTGCGCAGCTCACTGCGCAACGCCATGGCAGATGTCCGCGCCCTCGCATGTCTCATCTCGCCCTGAGGGGGAAAACGGAGCATGGCGCATTCCGCGCGGCACAGAAAAATACGTACCCACCACACATGTGCAGAGCTCTGGCCAACAGTATTGTGGATGCGTGCGTCAATCTTCTCGAGAATGATCTCGAGTGCGAGTATGATGATGGCTGTGAACCCTCGGCGATTCGAGATCAATTCGGATTATTACGTGTGCAGTGGATCCCGGACATGCCACGCAGAGCGGCGCAGGACTTTGCAAAAGGAAAGGGCTCGGGGTCGAGGAATGACGAGCCTGAAAGGTGGGATGTTTTTGACGGTGCCCCTCCCCCGGCTTCCCCTTCCGCCGTCTCCTCTGCTGCCGCTGCCGTCGCCTCTCCCGCCCACTGCTCTTCCCCGCTGGACTGCTCGGCCGATGAAGCCGAAGCAGGCGCCTTCCTAGGTGGGGACAGGCCCGCGGAGGCGACGCCCGACCAGGGCGTTGGCCTCAGGCGTTGGCCTGATGATGGAGGCCGGCCCCGCTTTGCCCTCCTTTCCCCCTCCTACCCCGCCCTCCCCTCCATCCCTTTCCGAGGAGCAGTTGGTCAGAACAGCGGCCAACAAGGCCATCGCCAGGGAAAGGCGACTGCAGCGCCTGGCCCCGTGGAGAGGCCGACTCGAATTCAAGTATCGATGTGTGAAGTATCTTTTTGAGGTAGCATGAGCACAGCTGCAGCGCGTAAGCCAACGTGCGTCACCGCCACGTATTCCCCCCCTCATCCCTCAGCTTTCGCGCTTCTCCCTCCTCTCCTGGGGCGGCCCCGCCAGAGCGCCAGACAGGCCCCGTGAGAGCGAGCGGGGCATCGCTATACCGTATCATTTTACGAGTTGCTTTGCCCCTCCCACCCCTCAAGGGCGGCCCCGTCAGAGCGAAAGGGGTGTTGCTATACCTTATGCAGTCCCTGTTATGCCTTGATCCTCCCACCGCGCCCGAGGCATGCCCGTCAGTGGCTATTCCATCACTTTCTCAGGTTTCGTGCTCATCCCTCCCCTCCTGGGCAAGCCCCGCCAGAGCGCCAGGGAAACTCTCGCCAGAGGGAGCAGGGCATCCCAACACCATGCTCTTTCACGCGATTTTTGCTCCCCCCACCCTTGCAGGGCGGACCCGCCTATACAGTAGTGTAGGTTTCGCGCCCCCCCCCCATCACCTCCTGGAAAGCCTCGCCAAAGCGCCAAGAAGGCACCGCTAGAGGCCCCATCAGAGCTCCAGGCAGCCCCATACATGGGATTTGCCAGGCAAATTAGTGAGCATACCCCGTGAGTCCGAACCTTCTGCGCCCACGGGTGCGATTATCGCTGGCATGAGGTTTGGCGGCCAGCACAAAGAAGTTTCTCCACTCCCGTGGGCGGACTCGACGACAACTGATTGCAGAGAAGGGCACAGATGACCGGGCATCTGCGCGCTCCGTCTGCAGACACCCGGCAGCTGAACGACCGCTGTGAACGAGAAGCTGGAACACAAGGGAGAGGGAAGCAAAAACAACACGCTCCACGCGCGCGCAATGAGGCCCCGAGCCAACCCCGACATCAGGAGCCAGCGGATGTTTGCGTGATCGGGCATGGGGAGACCGAGCTGATTTGCAAAAGCAGCGAGTGTCGCGACAGGGCAAGGCGGATGTGAAAGTGGAGAAAAACGCAGTTCGATAAACCAAACAAAGGCGGCAACGATAACGCGAGGTTCGCGGGAGCGTGGCGCCGCGCGTTCTGACTACGCGTTTCTTCGCGTCTATGGCATGGGCCCGAAAACGCTGGAAATCATCGTTGTGGCCACAACGGGGTTTACAACGGCACCCATGGTTCATCTGCGACCAGAACCCAAGTGCGCGCGTAGCGCGCGCGCGTGGTTCTAGTGTGTGTATATATATATATATATCTGTATATATGTATGTATGTAGGTAGGTAGGTAGGTAGGTAGGTAGGTGGGTAGGTCGGTAGGTAGGAAGGTAGGTCGGTAGGTCGGTAGGTAGGTAGGTAGGTAGGTAGGTACGTATGTATATGTATATATGTATATATGTATATAGGTATATAGGTATATATATGTATATATGTATATATGTATATATGTATATATGTATATATGTATATATGTATATATATGTATGTATATATATATATATATATAATAGATCCGTAAGGGCTGCGCCCCCTGCCGCCGGCCCCCTCTCTCGGAGAATGGGCCATGGAAGAGCTAAGTCATGAGGCTTTGGCGCTGTCGTGCAGCAGTATCGGAACTTCATGCGAGGCCGATTCGCAATCGGCAAAAACCAACTGATCACAAGAGGGGTTACCACACAGGGCGATTGGTAAGACGTGTATGGTTTACGAGCTTGGTTACCACACCTTGGGATTAAAGGGCCAAGGGAGTACTCGCAGTTTCGGTTACCACGCCTTGCAATGGATGTGCGTGAGGGGTGGCACCGAATTTCAGAAATGTGGCAAATCCCATGTGTTTTTGGACCCTGACCCCGCGGATCTGCGTGAGGGGTGGCACCGAAATTTCAGAAATGTTGCACATCCCATATGTTTTTGGACCCTGACCCCGCGGATCTGCGTGAGGGGTGGCACCGAATTCAGAAATGTAGCAAATCCCCATCGTTGGTTTTTACCTAAAGCGAAGACTGATAGGTTTCTTAGGTTTGGGGGAATTTTTCCCAAAAAAAAAAAAAAAAAAAAAAAAAAAAAAAAGGAAAGGGGGGGGAGGCCAGCAGATCAATCACCATGGGGGGTACTGGGTTGTGGTTGGGGCGTTTCCGGGCGGCATGAGCCGGGCTCGTTTTTCACCAACAGTCACACACTTCGTGCTCTTCGCCTTCCAGAACTCCATTCCCAGGCCACATTCTGGGGGGCCGGATGCAACAGTCACACACAAAGTGCTCTTCGACATCCCAGAACGCCATTCCCGGGCCACATTCTGGGGGGCCGGATGCAACAGTCAGACACTTCGTGCTCTTCGAGTTCCCAGAACGCCATTCCCGGGCCACATTTTGGATGCCCGGAGCCAACTGTAGGCCACTTCGTGCTCTTCTATTTCCCAGAACTCCATTCCCGGGCCACATTGTGAATGCCCGGAGCCAACTGTAATTAGGCCACTTCGTGCTCTTCGGGTTCCCAGAACTCCATTCCCGGGCCACATTTTGAATGCCCGTAGCCAACTGTAGGCAACTTCGTGCTCTTCGACTTCCCAAAACTCCCATTCCTGGGCTACATTTTCAGCAGGGGCAAGAGCACGACGAGGGGGAGGACGAGCAAGACCAGGAGGACGAGGACGAACAGGAGCAGGACGAGGAGCAGGAGAAGCAGGAGAAGAAGGACGAGCAGGAGGAGGAGGAGGAGGACGAGCAGGAGGAGGAGGACGACCAGGAGGAGGAGGACGACCAGGAAGAGGAGGAGGAGGAGGAGGAGGGGAGGGGGAGGACTACCAGGATGAGGAGGAGGAGGAGGAGGAGGAGGAGGAAGAGGAGGAGGAGGAGGACGAGGAGGAGGAGGAGGAGGACGAGGAGGAGGAGGAGGAGGAGGAGGAGGAGGAGGGGGGGGGAGAGCACCAAGAGGAGGAGAACGAGGACCACCAGGAGGAGGAGGAGGAGGAGGAGGAGGAGGAGGAGGAGGAGGAGGAGGAGGAGGAGGAGGAGGAGGAGGAGGAGGGGGAGAGAACATCACGAGGAGGAGGACGAGCAAGACGAGGAGGACGAGAACGAGGGCGACCAGGAAGAGGAGGAGGAGGAGGAGGAGGAGGGGAGGGGGAGGACTACCAGGAGGAGGAGGAGGAGGAGAAGGAGGAGGAGGAGGAGGAGGAGGAGGAAGAGGAGGAGGAGGAGGACGAGGAGGAGGAGGAGGAGGACGAGGAGGAGGAGGGGGGGGGAGAGCACCAGGAGGAGGAGAACGAGGACCACCAGGAGGAGGAGGAGGAGGAGGAGGAGGAGGAGGAGGAGGAAGAGGAGGAGGAGGAGAGAGCACCAGGAGGAGGAGGACGAGCAAGACGAGGACGACGAGAACGAGGACGAGCAAGAGGAAGAGGAGGAGGAGGAGGAGGAGGAGGAGGAGGAGCAGGAGAAAGAGGAGGAGGAGGAGGAGGAGGAGGAGGAGGAGGAGCAGGAGAAAGAAGACGAGCAGGAGGAGGACGGGATGGGCAGGAGGAGGAGGAGGAGGACGAACAGGAGGGGAGGGCGGCCGGCTGCCCCGAGTCGTGCGCACAAGGGCTCTGAGGAAGGCTCCCTAAGCTCGAGACGCTTTGAATACTTTGTAGTTTCCTCGTAGCTTCCTTTCCATTGCCTTTGTAGCTTCCACGCACTCCTGCGTCGCCAAGTTTCTTCTTGCAGCGTCCTTGTCGTGTCGCGGGGTGCGTTTGCGTCACTTCGGTGTTGCTGCGCCTTGAGACGTGTCTCTGCGCTCCCTAAGCTCGAGACGCTTTGAATACTTTGTAGTTTCCTCGTAGCTTCCTTTCCATGCCTTTGTAGCTTCCACGCACTCCTGCGTCGCCGAGTTTCTTCTTGCAGCGTCCTTGTCGTGTCGCGGGGTGCGTTTGCGTCACTTCGGTGTTGCTGCGCCTTGAGACGTGTCTCTGCTGCTTCTTCGTCCCATCGGGGAGTCCAGCGTCACCGAATTTGTTCCAGTATTGTGCTTGTCGTTCCAGGTCGTGCGTACGCGCGCAGAATGTTTCTCTGCAGCGTCCTCGTCGCATCAGGATGTCCAGCGTCGCAGAATGCATCCTTGTAGCGCCTCTTCTTCCAGGGCGACGTGGTCCTGAGTCGCCGCGGACGACTCGCCGCGGACGGTTCCATTCGATTCCACGGGCGATCGTGCGCATGTAGTTTGCCACGCGCCTGCGCGCGCGGAGAGGGCCTGGGCGCCCTGTCGCCTGCGGGCGACCGCGCGGGTTAGTCCCCGCAAAAGCCAAAGAGGGCATTTCCACACGCCGGGGAAAGCCTAAAAGGGCTTTCGTCTGCCTGATCCTCCCCCCCTCTTTCCTTCTCTTCTTTCATCGAAGTCAGAACCCCCGCCCCCTATGACGTCCTCCGCTGGCCTGGGTGGTCTACTCAGGTCGCGGAGGGGGATAGGGGGGGGGTCGTTGCCACGGCTGGTGCCTCGATTTCACGACGGGGAGGGGGGGGTGCACCGTTCCCTCGGATGGGCACATCCCCCCCTCCAAGGGCCTCCGAGCCCTCCCTCTCCGTCCTTTTCTTCTCCCTTATCCTTCCCTCCCTCGCGGTTTTCGAAGCCTTTGGCGTCTCCGCCCACCACAGCGGGGATCTCGACCCCCCAATGGGATTCGTGGAGCGGGGGGGGCCTTGAGAAGCGAAACATTTCTTGGGGCGGGGCCACACAGCACACACATCACATCCATCGAGTCACGCACACATACAGCAACACGCTTTCTCGACTCCACAGGGGGGGTGCTTCGTGGAGGCATCACTTGTAACTTTGCAATTCTGTAATCATTGCCGTTCTGGTTCAAAGAACTTGGATTGCAGGAGTTCGCGGCAAAAGCGAGCCTTGTCCGCATCCGCTCAACCAGTCTCACCGTGCCGTGCACGGTGCTTCTCAGCCTGTGTCACTGTGCGCTCCACGGTGATCCTCCGGGTGAGCTACCATGGCTGCTGCTGCAGAACAGCCGACGTCTCCACTGGGTTTTCTCACGAAGAGCAGCGCCAAAACCCAAGACTTCCTTGTCCGAGTATACAAGCCCAGGGAGATCAAGTACTCGTACAAGAGCAGGAACAATGGCCAGCTAGTCCATGCAAACCGATTCACATGCATTCTGCTTGGCACAGACTCAGAGCACTATTGTGAGGCCATCCTCAAAGGAACTCCAGCAGAAGTCCAAGCTGCTCTGAAAAAGTTCCCTCCGATGACGGCGTGGGAACTCTCCGGCGTCGGCCTGGACAGTCGGCGGCAGGACGCTTTTGTGCATACGTCTGTTCGTGTCGTGGTCGACCTCAAGCGCACAACCTGCAGTCCAGTGCTCAAAAGCTCTCCGGAGGAGACCTCCTTGGCATCGGCGCCGGCTCCAGCGACTACAGTGGCAGACATGATGAACATCAAATCGCAGCGTTGCTTCGATGTCATGGCTGTGGTTCATTCTGTTTCAGAAACCCGCACTCCCGCTGGCCACCCTCCAGTGGCAAGTGTACATCTGGTCGACGGCACACAGACGAGTAACTCCAAGACAGCGGAGGCTGTGATTGCAGTCTGGGGATCCACCAACATAGAGCTTTGTCGCTCTCACAAAGGACAACCGCTGCTGTTTCTCAACGTGGCGGGCAAATTCGACGGCAAACTGGAGCTGAACTTGTCGCAAGATCGCGTGGTGGATTCCGCATGCTCTTGTCCCAGAATGACTCAACTACACGACTTAGCAGCCACTCAAGACTTCGCGATGGACCGGGAGCAGCTGACCACCGCTCATGCGGGTACTTGGGATCCAGACCAGGCTTCGCAGATTCTCACCGGAGAAGCACTCCTCTCCTGCTGTGCCTTTTTGGCTATGGCGTCGGATGATCCGAATGCAAACTTGCCACTCTTGTTGCAGGTCAATGGGATGAGGCTTGAGGAACCGGAGCCAGCCGACTCTGTGGTGGAGAACACAGGCGAGCGCGTGTTCTTTACGACTACTGCTCGTGATTTCAGTGGCTCGTGCAAAGTCGGCGTATCACAAGCGGCAGCCTTCGCCTTGACTGGCATTGATAGCATGCAAGAATTCAAAAAAGTTCACGACGAGAAAGCTATCTCCTTCCCTCCACTGAGCAATTGTCGCATCATACGACGCGTGCGCAATGTGGCTGCGAATGCACAGGATGACACACCTCAACGGACTTTCGTCAACACGACTGTGGTGGCCGTTTCACCGCTTCAGATATCGCACGCCCCGAATACGTCTTACAATGTCGTCTTGGAGATCCTGAAGCAGTGCCGCGAGAGCCAGGATGCAATGCTCGCGGCACAGCTCTCTGAGATACGGTCTTGCCCCTTCTACGGCATGCGCGTGCAGTACTCACCAGCGGGTGGAGGGGGTGACGCTTCTCAGCTTACCCGGAACTGCCACTTGGCAGTCGTTCTCGTTCGTACCACGCAGAAGTCTCGGTGCGTATCCACTGCGGCTGGCTTCGTCGTGTCCACACCAGGTGTCACGGACGCTTCTGACGGTGAGTCTTCCCACTCAGTGACGATTCACGGACACTGCTCAGTTGACAACTTGCTCTCGTTCAAAATGGATCCGCCCAACCGAGCGAAGCACAGAGTCTGCTTGTTGCTCATTACTGGCTGTTCAAAAGACGGCATGACGGTGCACAGCGTGACCCACATTGACGACTCCGTCGTGTCTGAGGCGCAGTACTTCATTAAAAAATTGAGAACACTGGGGATGCGCACAGAGCTTCAGCAATCAGGCGAGCATAAGCGGATGAATGAGTGGAGCACGACGCCGGAATCCGCCAAGAAGTGCCGCATTCTTGAAAGCCACCCCTCAGGAGAAAGCTTGAGGTGAGCTTTCTCCTGTCTTGTCAGCGATGCTTCTCAGCTTGCTGGACATGGCAAGCATCTTTGTCTTGCGCCTTGCGGGATGCCAACTAGGTTTGCCTCAAACATATCGTTTGGTAGTTTCGTTGTTTATGCGGTGCTTCTCAGCCTGCACTATTTACTGTTGTGGCGTCTGGTGCACGAATAGTGTTTGCGGCCTGCATTCCTCCTCAGCCTGCCCTGGCTCCCTTGAGAGTGCCTGCACAGAGTTTCGGTCTGTGCTCACGTTGCCCAACGGATTCATTCACCTTCGCCCGCGGTGCTTCTCAGCCTGCACTTCCTTTGCTACAAGCGCCTGTTCTGCAGTCGTTCACAGTGTCTCGTTTACAGAGAATTTCGGTGTTTGAAAAACAAAACAATTCTGCATGTGTTTCTGTGGAATCTAAATCAGGTCATGGCCGTGCTTCATTGCAAGACAACCCCCATGTTCGTAGCAGTGTCGAAATCAGACGTCGTTGAGTTATAAAAGCGTTGATAGCAGTGTCTCGTTTTCAAACGCCTCATTGTATATCAACTCTGGCTGTGCCTCATTTCAAGACACCTTCCATGTGCGTAGCAGTGTCGGTATCAGAGGTTCCTCCACAACGAATTTCCCTCATCACCATCATCATGATCAAGTTCTCCCTAGCCATGTTGCCTCGAGCTATCCTTACAAAGGAACTTTCCAGCACCCACTGTACACAGTAATGCCGCGGCATGCTGGTAGCTCTCGGTCTGGGCGCCATGCTCCTGACGTTTCTGCACCCAACAGCGGTGCTCCTCAGCCTGCTGCAGTGAGCAGTGCCCCTCCTCAGCGTGCTGTGTTGAACGGTACTGTCCAAAGGATTGTTGACCTGGTGAAGGAGTTCGGTCGTATACCGAGGCGAAAGAAAGGAACGTCCGAGGAAGTACGAGCTGAAAACAAGTTGGCCAAACGTTTCTCCGACCACCGCGACAGCATTCCTAATGACGTTATGTTAGAGTTGCAAGCCCTCGAATGCGCCACGCCTTCAGAGTCAGCCGCTGTCAGCGCTGCCCTTCAGCGTTCTGATGCTCCTGACGTTTCTGCACCCAACAGCGGTGCTCCTCAGCCTGCTGCAGTGAGCAGTGCCCCTCCTCAGCGTGCTGTGTTGAACGGTACTGTCCAAAGGATTGTTGACCTGGTGAAGCAGTTCGGTCGTATACCGATGCGAAAGAAAGGAACGTCCGAGGAAGTACGAGCTGAAAACAAGTTGGCCAAACGTTTCTCCGACCACCGCGACAGCATTCCTAATGACGTTATGTTAGAGTTGCAAGCCCTCGAATGCGCCACGCCTTCAGAGTCAGCCGCTGTCAGCGCTGCCCTTCAGCGTTCTGCATTAAGCGGATCTCTGCAAACGCTCGTCGAGGACGTGAAGCAGTTCGGTCGTATACCGATCAGAAATCATGGAACGTCTGAGGAAGCACGAGCCGAAAACAACTTGGCCAAACGTTTCCTTGAACACCGCGAGAGCATTCCTGGTGACGTGATGTTGGAATTGCAAGACCTCGAGGAGTCACGCGCCGTCAGCGCTGCTGCTCAGCGTGCTGCAACCGAGGAGTTCAAGCGGAAGCAGAAGACCGATGAGCTCCTGCAGCAGGTGCGCGAATTCGGCAGCTGGCCGAAGGAGAGCGCTCAACGCCCGCTTGCAGAGCGGCAGTTGGCTTGGCACATCCGAAAAACACGGAAGGCCAAACATTTCTCGCCGGAGCAGGAGGCCGAGCTTCAAACTCTGCAGCGGGCGGATACGAAGCCCGTCGGGCTCATGCAGCAGACGAAGATCGAGGAGGTCATGCAACAGGTGCGAGACCTCGGCCGCTTTCCGAAGGAGTCCGCCGGGCGTAGTGTTGCAGAGCGGCAACTAGGCTGGCTAGTTCGGAAAGCACGGAAGGCCAAGCAGTTCTCCCCGGAGCAGGAGGCCGAGCTCCAGGCCCTCCAGCAGTTGGAGACCGATGACACAACAGCGACTCGCATCGCGGAGGCGGAGGCCCTCCCAAACCCCATGGAAGGGTTCGCTGACGAGGCGCAGAACAGGATCGACCAGGACCTGCTGATGCTGGAGAGTGGCATCCGGACCAAGGCAATCCTGCGGCGCCTTGCCGTCTACAAGGAGCTGGTGTCCAGCCGCGGTGCTACTCAGCCCGCGCAGCTCAAAGAATTCGTACAGCGGTACGCGGAGCGGGTGCGCAGGGCGTCGGCCGCTTCCGCGGGGAAGACCTGCTACGTTCCCGGCGGTGAGGTGGAGGGGGGCCAGCTGCGCGTCTTCTCCGCCCGCCCCGTCATGACGGGGCCGCTCGTGCGCCAGCTCTGCGAGTGCGACTTTCTTACAGAGGAGGACTTTGCGCGGCACAAGCAGCAGGGCCACGCGGGCGAGGCGGAATACCGCAAACGGGTGCTGTTCCTGATGACAGAGGCCGGCTGCAGGCCGATAGCCGCCCAGGAGAAGAGGATCATGGTGCAGAATTTTGCTCACTTCCAGCAGTTCTGTCACCCGGGCAGCAAGGGCAACCGCTTCTCGGGCGGCGAGGCGGTGCCCCGATGCGAGGCAGCCTGCGTAGTCTGTGCGCAGAAAGACTACCTGGAGCACCGCCACAAACTGAGCCTGTTTGGGGCAGTGCCGGAGGAGCGTGTCTTTGAGCACTGCGCCGACTCAGCAAGCGATCGTGATGACCTATCCGATGGCGAGGCAGATGCTCCACCCAAGCGTGCTCTGGTGAAGCACCGCGGGGTGTACTACTTGCAGTCCCCGGAGCTCGTGCAGAAGCTCCTGGACGTGGACAGGTACAGGCAGCGGTGGCCACTGATCCCGTGTGAACAGCTGCACGCGTCCAGCGTTCAGCATCCGGAGCACCCAGAGTGGCGGTGGCTGCTGCACTCCCGCCGAGTCCCTGTGGTTGCACCACCAGAAGCAACGGCGGGAACCTGCGGTGCTTCTCAGCCTGCTGCCGACAAGTCCGGCGGAGCTTCTCAGCCTGCGGACGAGAGGCCTCCGTGCGCAGGGGTGGGAGATGCCAACGCGTTGGTGTGGGTTTGTTGGGATTGCCTCAATGACCTGTGCGCCAAGAAACCGAAGATGCCGTTAAACGCCCTGGTCAACGACAACTGGATCGGCCGGGAGCTCATGCTCGTCCGCAACGCTTCGAAAGCTACTAAGATGCTGGCGTCCCTTGGCCGACGCTGTTGGAAGCAAGTCCGCCTCGGCAAGGGCGCCCCGGATGTCCAGCAGAAAGGCATCTCGGGCAACACTATCCTCTTCGCCCAGCCCACGGCGCAAATCCCGACCATGGAGCTGCCCCCGGAGCAGGGCGCGCTTGTGGACTCTCTGAACATCGTTTTCTCGGGCGCCGCGCACAAACTCCACAAGGCGTACTGGGCAACAGTCAAGCGCGGCGAGTATATGCAGATCGTGAGGGAGCGCAAGCTGCAGTGCGCAACCTTTTCCGAGGTATCCGTCCGGGAGGATGTTGCCCCGACACGGTTGCCGGAGGACGGCGTGCCAGACCACATCGAAGCCTGTCTGCAACCAGTGGACGGTGTGGACAAAGCCCCGGTACGTCTGTTGGGGCCAGCATCCAGGGCGCCGGAAGTGGGCAGAGACGACGAGGCGGGAGACGAGTCTGACGAGGAGACAGAGACAGACAAAGACGGAGAAGCAGCAGAACAGCCTGACATGGCCTACCTGCATGAAAATGTGGCAGAGGTCACAGTTGCAGTGGATCCAGTGCATGACATCGCTCCAGTCCGAATGATGCAAGCGCTGCAAGGCACGCTGGTGGCGCTGCAGGAGCAGGCAGCACGCATCGCCAAGAACGAGGTGACACCGACAGTGGCAGACAGCAGCGGTGCTCTTCAGCCTGTTGCCGACGAGGGCGGCAGGCATACGATGCGCAGCATGGTTCTCGATGTACAGAGTGCTGCTCGTTCGTTCGACGAGCGAGCGCAGGTGGCGCTGGAGAAAGCGCAAGCAGGAGCAGACGCGTGCAGAGCTGTGGGCCCGCACTCCTTATCGGTGCCTACGCAGAAACCCTTGAGTTCTTTCGACAGCAGGTCTTGGCCGGCGTGCTACACAGAGTTCTGGTTCGGGGACGGCGCGCCGAACCTCGAGCGGGAGCGGCCCATGCTGTTCGAACAGGTCTTCCCCAGGAATACTACTTATGCTACCAGTGTTGATAGTGGAGTCGATCCATTGATAGCAGTGTGTCGTTTGGACCTACATGTGTTGATAGCAGTGTCTCGTGGAGGCCTACATCCATTGATCGCAGTGTCTTGTTTGTACCTACGTGCGTTGATAGCAGTGTCTCGTTTGGACCTACATGTGTTGATAACAGTGTCTCGTTTGGATCTACACCCACTGATACCACTGTCTCGTTTGGACTTACATGTGTCGATAGCAGTGTCTCGTTTGGACCTACACATGTTGATAGCAGTGTCTCGTTTGGACCTATATCTATTGATAGCATTGTTCCGTTTGGACCTACATGTGTTGATAGCAGTGCCCCGTTTGGACGTACATGCGTTGATCGCAGTGTCTCGTTTGGACCTACATGTGTTGATAGCAGTGTCTCGTTTGGACATACATCCGTTGAACGCAAAGTTGCGTTTGGACCTACATGTCTTCATAGCAGTGTCTCGTTTCTTCGTCCTTCGAGGTCGCACGGCGCCTCATCAACCTGGAGGAGCTCGAGTACTCTCTCGCGACCGACGAGGAGCCCTACGAGGCAGCTTGCCAGAGCCGCTTCAGCTCGCCAGAGCTGATTGCCGTCTTCGGCGACGTGATCCGCCGGCTGCGGCTCTTGAAAGGCACTCGGGCGGCGATTGGCAGGAAAGGCTTCGGCACTGACCTCCAGATCCTGTCAGAGGCGTCGGCGGAGGATTTCATGGAGGCGCTAAACATCGCTAAGCCGGCCGACTGCATCGGCTCCGCCATTTCACGCCCGGGCATGCCTGCCAAGGTCAAGACTGCCCTCAGGACGTTGCTACTTAGCACTTCCGATGTCCCTGGCACGGAGGGGCGGAAAACCGCACTCCGCTTCGACGGGCACGGCAACAACCTCAAGTTCGGCGCGGCCAGCTTCTTCGTCACACCGAACTTCGCAGACACGTACAGCCCGTTGGTCCTCCAACTCCACGAAGGGCCCGGAAAGCGGAGCCACTTAGACATTCGCGGGGGCGCGGTTGGCGCGGTGGCCAGAGCCGGCGGCGCTTCTCAGCCTGCTGGCCCTGACCTGCGGAGTCCAGCTCCGACCATGCCTTCTCTGGAGCGTATGCACCAGATAGTGGCAGCAGACCCGCGGGCGCAGGCCAAGTTCTTCCTGTTGATGACGGAGCTTCACTACCGCTACATCATCGGCTTAGAGCGCCTGTTTGTTGGCCGCACAACGCTAGCCCGACAGGCGGTGGCAACGGAGGACGACGTGGCAGCGTCTCTGCAGCCGTGCGTGGCCCCAGGCACCACTGATGTGCAAGCGCCTTTCGAAGCGCAGGGTCGGGGCTTCACGCACGGCCACGGCAAAGGCCACAGCGTCATCGGGCCTACGATGGCGTGGCTGCGGTCGGCAGTGGTCGGAGGCCTGCGCACCGCCGCTCGGGAGCTGCGAACTGCGCTTCTTTCCACCGCGGAGACCGTGCAGTACGAAGCTGCCAACGAGCCCGCACGGCAGCTGGGGCTTCCTGACGTCGCGCCAGAGCCTTTCACAGCCAGGCAGCAACGACAGAGCCGCATGGACGGAGGGGAAGAGGAGGACGGCACCCTGCGCGACGAGGTGCCTCTCGGCCCGCCAGTGGAGCAGCCGCACCTGGTGGAGGAGCGAGCGCGGGCAGCCGCAGAGAACCGGATGCCTGCAATCGGCGCTGCAGCGTACCGGGGCCTCCCGCTCGCAGGAGCCTTTCAGTCTACGTTTCCAAGCTACCGCCAACGCACTAGCTTCAGGCAGCTAGGTGGCGCTCCTCAGCCTGCCATGGCAGCCAGCCATGCTAGCCTCTTCCAGACGAACGAGGATGGAGCGATTCAGGAAGTCCTCACGCCCGATGGCTCGCCGGCTTCGGTCGAGGAGATTACCGCAGATGCGGAGGCTTGGGCGGTAGCGTTTAGCCATGACTTCTTTTGCAACATCTGCTCCAACCACGAGCACGACTGCACCGAGACGTGCGTCAAGTACGTCAAGAAGAAGCTCGAGGCCAAAGAGAGTCTGCGCTCGAACAGAACCCCGTCGTGCCGCTTCTGGTTCTTTCGCATCCAGCAGCTATGTCTAGCAGGCCGCACCAAGCGAGTGCGTCGGCGCGGCAAGCCTTTGGTCCGGACTCCGTTCATCGACTTCTCTGATGACCGCAACCAGCGGTGCCGCTGCCAGGTCAAACGCGACCAGCCGTTCAGGAGCTCCAGCAACGACGTCTCTCAAGTGACCAGCCGGTGCAACGTGGATTTCCAGTTCTTGATGTGCGCGCCTGACGAGTCTGCCGAGGCAGCAAAAGTGCTTCAGCCTGGTGGTGCTCCTCAGCCTGCCCAGGACGGGCTGCCTGCGGCCGCCCCAGTTCAGCTGGCCAAGCGCAGAAGGCTTACCAAGAAAACGGCCAGCATGAAGAACCCAGAGTCGGCAATCGCATTGCGCTCATCCAAACAACTCGGCGGCCGCAAAAAGTGGCTCTACGGTTGTGGCTCCTTGCATCCGACAGATGCATCTGTCGTGGAGAGCTTCCAAGCTGCTTTCCAGAAGGCTTTCTCAATGGACTTCTACATCACGAAGTACCAGGGCAAGATGATGGAGTCCATGACGCCGCTCTTCCAGTCTATGCTCACCGGCATGCAGCGTCTGGAGCAGCAGGAGAGGGACGAGAAGGAGGAGGAAGCCCGGAAGGTGCTCAGTGAGGGCGGCGCTGATGGCGAGGACCAGACGCTGGCCAAACGGGGCCGGACGCGCGAGGATCTCGCTCGCCGCGCTCGGCGGGTCTGTATCCGCCTGGCGTCGATGGCGAACCGGTGCTTCTGGCTCTCCACGACGGAGGTGGCCGTGCATATCCTCACAGGCGGCGACTGCCTCCAGTCGCACCACAATGTGCGGCTCTTCACGAGACAACTACAGTGGGCCTGCCAGCAGTGCAAACGCTTGCTAAACCATGAAGGTTCGGGCGGGGAGACGCATAATGATCAGGTGCCAATACAAGCAGTCCGCATCCAGATCCCTGACGCCGACAACGAGGAGGAGGACGCAGCAGGTGACACCAGCGGTGCTCCTCAGCCTCCTGGAGACACTCCTGCTGGTGATGAGCAAGGTGGCGGTGCGGAGTGCGAGGACATGCACGTGTGCACCACCAGCACGAACACGGCCGACGACTACGCCCACAGAGGCCCTCGCCTGCAGACCATGCCGTACTACGTCTACAGGATGTACGTCCGGCGAGTCCTGAAGCCGAGCCGGGTCAAAGCTTCTGGACCGCGATTCTTCGCCTTCGACAGCCACTACGTCTTGGCTCCGCGGTACATGCAGGAGGTCCACTTGACGCGGAGTTCCGTCCCCACCATCGATGGCTTCCAGTGCCCGACCTGGGCACAGGACCCCGAGCAGAACTCGCTCTTCAAGGCCCTCCTCTTCACGCCTTGGGCGTGCGAGTGTCCCCTCTCTTGTGGCTGCGTTACTCAGTACAGCCATATGCTGAGGAACTGCGACTGCCCCGCCGTGCGCCCATACTCGTTCGAGCGGGCGTGGCGGCTTCGGTGCGCGGAGATCCACGCGTTGGCAGCGCGCGCAGACTCCAGGAGCCGCCTGGCCCGCAAGAGGCTCGTGCTCGCGGACACGACCCTCTTCTCCGAGCTGAAAGAGCCCCGGGCGAACCTCGAGGAGGGCGAGCTGGTGCTCCTCAGCCTAGCGCACTTCGCAAGGTCCCAGCTGGCGCGGCGCATGCCAGCGGAGGCGGCACGGCGCATCCTCGCCTTCAGTGACCACCACTGCCGGTGGCACGAGGAACAGTGCACCCTGGCGGAGTTCTGCGCGCACGTGGCGCGAGACGTGCTGGCGCACGTGGACCTCGCGGCGGAGGCGCGGGTTAAGCCTCGGCCAGCAACGACTGCACACCTCGAGGCGGATGAAGACTCCGCGAGCGATGCCGAAGGGCTCAAGGGGCGAGTCCCGCTGGAGCTCGTTGACGTGGGTGGAGGCGGCGGCAGCGACGTAGAGGAGGACGTGGAGGACGCCGAGATTACCGAGATCTCCCGGTTTCCGCTGCGGGACCACGTCAGAGCAACCGAGCTGGCCCTACAGCAAGACCAACTGCAGCGCTTGGACCAGAAGGGCCGCCTCAGCTACGCCGATAAGCAGTTGAAGAACCTCGACCGAGCGTACAGCGGCATGCTGCAGCCAGCTTTGCACTGCCAGCCAGCAGCGGCGCGCGGGAACATCAGGGCACGCGGCTGGACGAGACCTTTTCTGACATGCTCGCCCTACAGCGGCAAAGCATTGCGCTCCAAAAGAAGCAAGCGAGCCCGGATGGAGAGATCTTGCCCGATGCTGCGGACGACTGGCTCCCCAGCGGTGCTCCTCAGCCTGCTGCCGAGGACGCCCAACCAGAACTCGTTCCGCAGCTCTTGGCCATGCAGGGCCCGGCGGCTGTTGCGTGGAAGCTCGTCACTGATGCCCACTGCACGGAGGAGCAGATTGACGCGGTGGCGTTGTTTGCGTTGTCTCTGCAGAAACGTTTTGACGGCAGACCAGACAAGACAACGCATCTCCTCCCCGTGGCGTCCGCGACAGGCAACCACAGAGCGATCTGGCTCGGTGGAGGCGGTGTCGGCAAGACGCGCACCCTCTCCAAAGTGGTGGAGCCGATGGCCATCACTTACTTCGGCGAGCAGGGGTACCTCGGCAAGGCGCAGTCCAACCACGCCGCACACAACCTTGGCCCGCGCGGCAGGACCATGCATTCCTCCAATGGCCTGCTCATGTCGGATTCCATGCAGACAGCCAGGCTGCGCTTGACGCCACAGACGCAGAAAAAGCTGGATCGCCTCACAGGCACACTCGGCGTCGACGTGATCGATGAGCTGGGTGCTGTGCCGGGGCCTTTGCTGCATGCAGATGCACTGCGCACGACCTACGGCAGGGCGTTGCGCTACAACCTGGACCCCGCGAAGTACATGCGCCCGCAGGAGACGTGGGGACGCATGCCTGTGAAGATCTTGTGCGGAGACTTCTACCAGTTGCCGCCAGTCCCCGCCACCGCTTCCCTGCTGGCGCCTCACGCGGGCCAATCCTACGAACACCAACAGGGTAGGAAGTTGCTCGCCGACATCGAGTACGTCATCGATTTCGTGCAGATGCAGCGCTTTACAGACCCGTTGCAACTCGAGGTTCTCCACGCCATGAGAACTCCAGGCGGAAAAAAGATCTCTGACGAGAGCTGGCAGGCGATCGTCAAAACAGAGGTCGTTAGCTCTAGCGGTGCTGCTCAGCCTGCTGCCAGCAGCAGCCAAGCCGCTCAGCCACCTCAGTGGGGCCCTCGGTTGCGCGCAGCACGAGGCTGGTACGAGTCGGCCTATGAGTGGCGCATCGTCTCTTACGCCATGCATGCACAGGCCAAGCTTGATGCGCACGATGCTGGCCAGCTGCTCTTTTACGTCCCAGCAATCGACAGACCAGCTGCGCGCCTCGCGAAGCCTGATTACGACGAGATGCGCGCGGAGCCCAACATCGGCGCTACCGCAAAAATGCCGGGGCTGCTGCCGCTCTTCGTTGGCATGGAGGTCATCCTGACAGAATCCGTCTTGCCGCCGAAGTATGTCCGTGGCGCGCCAGGCAAAGTGGTAGGCATAGAGCTGCACGCTCTGGAGCCTCCGGTGGAGGGCCGCCCGTCCATTGTCTCGGACGGCGTGGTCGTACTCTACTACATGCCAAAGGCCGTCTATGTCAAGATCGATGACAGCGATGAACTTTTCTTGAAGGCCGCGCCGGTGACAGCTGGCAGTGCTTCTCAGCCTGCCGGCCCCGACCTGCGCGGAGTGCTCGCGATCACCCCGCAGGCGCGCCCCTGGAAGTTCAAAGCGAAGACAGGTGGCCCGGCCATCGCGGTGTCCAGGACGCAGTTGACCGTGCTGCCCAAAAAGCAGGGGACTCTGCATGGCGTCCAGGGCAAGACGACGGACCCAGGCTTCATCGTGCACTGGACGTTTCCGCCTGGACTCAAGAAGGAGTCCATTTGGCTTGCCTACTACGTCAGCCTGTCGCGCCCCAGAAGCTTCAACCAACTCTTGAGCCACGGCTTGCCTGACCGGAACATCATCGAATCCGGCCCCCCGGAGCAGATCGCCAAGGCCTTTGCCGAGCTCTTCACGGACAAGATTGCCGCGACGAAGATCGCTTGCGCGAAGGCCCGACAGCAACTGGGATGGCCTGCGCGAGCTTGAGGAGTCATGAGATGCAGGTTGCGTTGTGGCGGTCCTGTTCAGTCTGTCCGTCTGCATTCGCGTGGTGCTTCTCAGCCTGCATGCGCGTGGTGCTTCTCAGCCTGCGCTCGTGTGCAGCTGTGCGCGGTGAGCCTGCACGTGTCGCGGACACGTTCTGGATCAGGACGGGGGGGTCCGAGCCCGAGATGGAATGCTAGCGCTCTGCAGTACAAGTGCTTTTCAGCATGCGACATCCTGCGGTGCTTCTCAGCCTGCAGGGTTCGCAGCGTGCGGTTTCGATGCATTCCTTTTCAGTATGCGAGTTCCTGCGGTGAGCTCCGTAGCTCCGTTCCGTAAACATCTTCCAAGAGCCGCTCGCAAGCTTTTGCAGCTGGCGGTCTGCAGACGTAGTCTGTCTCAGCATGCGAGCTCCCGCACGCTTCGCCGGCTTTTGCTGCGCGGACAATTTTCTCACACACGTCAGCGCCGTTTGTAGGCGTCAGAAAAACATGTAGACATTCACGAAGGGCTCAGTCTCTATATCGTCACATCATTACATACGCAGTCGTCGAACACATCGGTGTACATTCAGCGCTTTGTTCTTCTAGCTAGGTCGCTTCGTGCTGAGGCTGAGGCTGATGCAGGCTGAGGGAATGCTGCCAGATATGCTCCTACACATGGCTGTTAGGTTGTTTTGCCGGGATAATTGGACCCTGATCCCGCGGATCTGCGTGAGGGGTGGCACCGAATTTCAGAAATGTAGCAAATCCCCTGTGTTTTTGGACCCTGATCCCGCGGATCTGCGTGAGGGGTGGCACCGAATTTCAGAAATGTGGCAAATCCCCTGTGTTTTTGGACCCTGACCCCGCGGATCTGCGTGAAGGGTGGCACCGAATTTCAGAAATGTAGCAAATCCCGTGTGTTTTTGGACCC
Organism: Prorocentrum cordatum; assembly: GCA_963575745.1. Taxonomy (NCBI): domain Eukaryota; class Dinophyceae; order Prorocentrales; family Prorocentraceae; genus Prorocentrum; species Prorocentrum cordatum. The sequence goes on from CAUYUJ010001762.1 coordinate 19,318, forward strand.
TGATCCCGCGGATCTGCGTGAGGGGTGGCACCGAATTTCAGAAATGTGGAATCCTTTGTGTTTTTGGACCCTGACCCCGCGGATCTGCGTGAGGGGTGTCGATTTCGAGCCCCCCCAGTAATTCAGACAACGCGCCCAGGGGACGCTGGAAAGTCTTGTTTGGGCCTCCCCCCCCCTCGCGCGGTCAATCAACTAGTCACAGTAGCCAGCAAGAAGCAGAACTGTAACACTGGAAACTACAAGCTACAACTGGTACTGGAAACTGCGAGCCCGTGCCTCGCAGCCTGGTGGCCCCACAAAGGGGCCGGCGGATACATATATATATATATATATATATATATATATATATATATATATATATATATATATATATATATATATATATATATATGGTATGATATTGCTGCCGACGTCCATTTCCAGGTCATCAGCGGTAAAGAAGTCTCAGGCGAAATGCCTGGGCCGCCCTTCCGGCTGGCTTCGGGGTGCGACAGGGAGGAATCATAAGGGAATAGAATGGCGGCAAGCCGCCTCTTCGGGCCCTCGTGGGACGCTCTTGAGGCGCTCTTATGCGGCGTTCCTGGGGCCCTCCTGTGGCCCTCAGGGGGCTCTCTTGGAGCTCCGTTGGGGACCTCTTGGGGGCCATGGAGGGCTTCTTGAGGCTATCGCGGGGGGCGTCGGTGAACAAAGAGGGGTCCTACCGTTTGCCCCCCCCCACCCCCTCTTTTGGGGGATTTCAAGATCGCCTCTTGGGGCCATCTTGGGGCGCTCTTGGGCCGCTGTTGGGCGCTGTTGGGGCCATTTGGGGGGCCTGTTGGGCCCCTTTTGGGCCTCTCTCGGGCCATCTTGTGGCCATTGTGAGGCCCCACAAGTGCATTGAAAGCTACACCGCGAGAAGGCCACCATGAAGGCTCTAGGCTCCTGAAGGACTTTAAGCCTCCTGGGGGGTCACGAGGGGGCTCCGAGATCACTTGGACCCGTCTTGTGGCCCTCGTCGGGCCTTTTGGAGGTATGTCGGAAGCTATCTTGAACCGGCTATCTTGAGCCGCCTTGGAGGCCATTTTGGAGCATCGGAGGCCGTTTTGAAGCCATCGTCAGAGGAGGAACATGTACCCATACCTCTACCCTTCGCCCGGTTTCCCCTTTCGTGGGCCGCCTCGGAGGTCCTCGTCGCCACCATTGGATTCGCCCCGAAATGCTGGTCAGAACGCGCCCCAGGAGAGGTCCGGGGAGTAGCGGTATCGGTACCTTTCGACTTCCCCACATCGTGTGCGCCCTGACCGCTGGAGACCATGTCACCCAAAACCCTCAGGGAGGGGAGGCGGAGGGTACCCCTCGCAGGAGGGAAAATGGTTTTGGAAGAGAAGAGAAGACATATCGCTAGACCACCTTAGCCCAAAGTGTTGGTGGAATTATTCCCCAATCAGAGCTTGCCTCTGTAGGGGTCCTAGCGGATATAAAGCTGAGGTGAGGTGGGCGGCCGATTTCGGTGGCCGGGGCCGGGTGCCCGGGTGCCCGGGGGTTCCCGGGGGTGCCCGGGTGCCCAGGTGTGTGGCCGATTTCGGTGGCCGGGGCCGGGTGCACGGGTGCCCGGGGGTGCCCGGGGGTGCCCGGGTGCCCAGGGGTGCCCGGGTGCCCGGGGTGCCCAGAAGTGCCCGGGGGTGCCTAGCCCAATAGCCCTATATCCCTATAGCCCAATAGCCCAATCGCCATATATCCCTATAGCACTATAACCCTATAGCCCTATAGCCGTACCTATACGACCACCCTTCGGGTGATAAGGAGGTTCGGGGGGGGGAACCAACGTCTCACTCGATCGGTCTCACTATCGATCTCAGTATCGATCTCACTATCGGTCTCGCTCGATCGATCTCACTCGATCGATCTCACAATCGATCTCACTCGATCTATCTCATTCGATCGATCTAACAATTGATCTCACAATCGATCTCACAATCGATCACACAATCGATCTCACATTCGGTCTGAATATCGATCTCACTATCGATATCACAATTGCTCTCACAACCAACGTCATCATCATCATCATCATCAGCATCATCGTCATCATCAACATCATCAACATCAACATCATCACCAACATCGTCATCATCATGAGGGCACCGTCATCATCATCATCATCATCATCATCATCATCATCATCATCATACACATCATACACATCATACACATCATCATCAACGTCAGCATCATCATCGGGACAACATCATCATCATCATCACCATCATCATCATCATCATCTCATCATCAACATCATCATCATCATCGGGACACAGTCATCGTCATCATCATCAGCAGCATCATCATAATCATCATCATCATCGGGACACCATCATGATCACCATCGTTCTCATCATCAACATTATCATCAACATCGTCATCATCCTCGGGACACCATCATCATCAATTTCAGCGCATCATCATCATCATCATCATCATCATCGACATCATCATCAACAACATCATCACCATCATCATCATGGGGCACCATCATCATCATGAGCAACATCATCATCAACATCGTCATTATCATTATTATCATCATCGGGACACCATCAGCATCACCATCATCATCATCACCATTATCATCATCAGCATCATCATCGGGACACCATAATCATCAACATCATCATCATCAACATCATTATCGCCAGGACACCATTTCCATCAACATCATCATCACCAACATCATCGGAATCATCATCATAATCATCATCAGCATCATCGTCATCATCATCATCATCATCATCGGGACACCATCATCGTCATCATCATCAACATACATCATGAGCATCATCATCCTCATCACCGGGACACTATCATCATCATTTACACCATCATCAACATCATCACCATCTTCATCGGGACACCATCAGCATCATCATCATCATCATCCTCCTCATCATCATCATCATCATCATCATCATCATCATCATCATCATCTCATCATCACCATCCTCGCGGGACACCGCGGGACACCGGCGGGACACCGCGGGACACCGCGGGACACCGCGGGACACCGCGGGACACCGCGGGACACCGGCGGGACACCGCGGGGCCCCGCGCCCCGGATGAGAAACATTTGGTCCGGCCGCGCTTCAGCCACAGGAGACTTTTTCTCGCCCGCCCACGCAGCTTCGCCTCGCACGCACGGCACGCACGAACACGAAACCGAAACCGATTTCCCGGTGGGGGGCTCGCCGTTCCACTTCGATCTCACCCCCTCATCTCCGATAGCCCTATAGCCCAATAGCCCAATAGCCCAATAGCCCCATAGCCCCATAGCCCCATAGCCCTATAGCCCTATAGCCCTATAGCCCTATAGCCCTATAGCCCTATAGCCCTATGGTCCTAGAGCCCTATAGCCGTATATAGCCCTATAGCCCGAATGCCCGAATAGCCTTATAGCCTTTAGCCCTATAGCCCTATAGTCCTGTAGCCCTATAGCCCCATAGCCCTAAAGCCCTAAAGCCCCATAGCCCCCCCCCCCCAAATTCTGATTGGGTTTTTCTCTGGTATCATAATATTCAATGCAGAGGGCTCTCAGGGACTGGGGGCACTTGGGGCACGGTGGCGGATAAGGGAGCGGGATGGAGGTAACAGCGATGAGAGACTGGAGAGGAAAGGAATTGAGGGAGGGAGGAGGGATGGAGGATGGGGGAGGGATGGGGAAAATTGAAAGTAGGGGTGGGTGGATGGACAGGGAGGTATGGGAGTGGGAGGGGCGGGGGTGGGTATGGGGAGGGGACAGGCGCAGGGGAAGGAGGGTTGGGATGCGGAGAGGGATGTGCATGACCATGCGTGATGCGGAGCGGTGGACTGGTACTGGAGCAGGGCAGGTCAGTGAGGATGAGGGTGAGGCGGAGAAGGTACGGGATGAAGGTTGGACTGGTGCGGGATTGGGGGGGGGGATGGGGATGGAGATGCGGGGCGCTCTCGACCCCTGGCCCGTCGGGCATGCAGCGTCTGCAGAAGAGGCCCTCGGTGCGCGCCGTCGCCACGTCTGCGGGCCGCTCCGCTCTGCGCTGCGCAGCCTGCACCGCGCGGCAGCGACTGGGGCGCTCCTTGCCGCGCCGAGGTGGACCCTGGAGAGCAGACTGTCTTTCCTCAAGAGGAACAGCGGACCGACACCTCGACCCATCCGCATGGGCGGAGGTGCTGCGGCGGGTCGTGGCCATTCGCTTCGCCTTTGACGAGCGCGGCGACGCCGGGAAGAGCTGCTCTTGCAGCACCGCCCGTTCGGGGCAGGCCTTCTTGGGGGCCTCGACGCTGCCGTGGCCTTCCAGCTCACCGCGGTCGTGGACACTGACCTCTGCAAAGTGTTCCCCAGCCTCGAGTTGGACAGTATCCGCGAGTCCTGCGGCTGGCATTTCCCCCGCCTGCTGGCGTGGTGAGAGAGTGTTGCCCTGCGGCCCCCTCTCAGGTCCAGCTGCCCAGCGGGGAGTTCGCTGATGTCTCCCAGGGCGTGGGGCAGGGAGACTCCCTTGGCGGCCTGCTGACCAGCGCCGTGACCTGTTACGCGGTTGAAGGCGCGCGGGCCGATCTCGCCGCGCAGGGCGTGGAGCTCTTCGACGTCTGGTGTCTTGGCGATGGCCTGTTTGTTCTGTGGCGAGCGCGATGCCGACACCATCCTGCGGACTTTTGACGCCCGCTTCGCGGCATTCGGCCCTCGCGCGCGGCGCCGGCCCCAGGGCCAAGAGCGTGGCCGGTGTTCTCGGCTCTGGCCACGCCCCCTACTTGCCCGAGGGCGTGGATCACCCCTTCCGTGGCGGACGCGTGCGCGACGCCGGCGCGGACGACGCGATGCATTTGATGCGCGTGCTGGGCGTGGCTGCCGACGCGCGCGGCGCCCATCGGAAGGTCGCCACCTTCCACGAGCGCTTCCCAGACCTGGAGGACGCGCCTGCTGAGTTCACGCTGCTGCGGTCCTGCGCGGGCGTCTGCAAGTGGACGCACCTACTGCGGTCTGCTGGCCCTGACACAAGCGCCAACGACCTCGCAGAGTTCGACGACTTCCTGATGGCCGCTCTGGGGAGATCCCTTGCTTGCGCGGTTCCTCCCCTCCAGTGCCTCCAAGCGGGGCCCCCCGCGAGTCAGGCTGGGTTTGGCCCCACCCCGGCGGTCGAGCTGGCTACCGCCGCGTTCGTGGCAGCTCTCACCGAGGCCAGGCCGGTGGCCTGCTACCTGCTGAAGGGGCAGGAGACCCCCCGCCTTTCCTCAAGGACTGCGGTGCCACACTGGGGAACGCGCGGCGCTCGCTGCGCGACGCTTGCCGGGCGCAGATCGACGATCGCCTCGCCCAGGCCGAACGGGAGGCAGCGTCGCGGGCTTCCGCCGCCCAGTTTGGCCACGCAGTGCCGACGACCACGCTCGCGGCAGAGGCCGAGGCCAGCCTCGTCCAGCCGGCAGGGGCTGAGGATCTGGAGTCGCGCGATGGATCCTGCCTCCCGTCGGGTGTAGCCAGGGCCCCAGGTAAGGGGACCCGGTCAGTGGTAGGGCCCCGGAGCCCTTGAACTGGCCAGAATCACTCAAGCAGGCCTGCCGTAGCGGGTGTTGTTTCGGGTGACGGCAGTTCTGGTCAGTGGAACGGGGCGGGGGGGGCGTCCCCCAGTACACATCACTGAGCCAGGTCCCAACGCCCGATCCAGGGGGCCCTGTATCT
>CAUYUJ010001762.1:40000-72500 GCA_963575745.1 Prorocentrum cordatum
TCCTGTGTGTTGGGTCCTCGTTTTGAATGCAGTGATGCCTCTCCCTTTGCCATTTGTTTAATGCCCCAGCTGTGCAGGGGGCACTCCCCCCACAGTTAGGTCCGCGGTCCACAGTGAACGTGGGGCTTCAAGTGGTCTCCGCTCACGAAGTGCTGTCCACGTTGTGCAGTCGTTGCTGGTCCTCCTCTTCCTCTTCCTCTTCCTCCTATTCTCGTCATCTCCCCTCTTCGCTCAGGGGTTACGACAGGGGCCTGGGCTGTGCGAACTTCAAAGGCGATCTCGCGTGGTTCGAGAACATCCCCTTCAGCATGACCCGCAAGCCTGAGGGCGGCCCACGGCGATCCTTTTGGGTGCGCGCCTCTGGGAGGAGGGGGGGGAGGAAGCAGGACAGGAGAGGGGGGGTGGGGAGAGGGAGGGGGGCACGACGGAAGATGTTTGGGGAGGGAAGCCAGGCTGGGGGATGATGATGACGATGTTGATGATAATGATGATGATGATGATGATGATGATGATGATGATGATGATGATGATGATGATGATGATGATGCTGATGGTTATAATGATGATGATGATGATGATGATGATGATGATGATGATGATGATGATGATGGTGATGGTGATGGTGATGGTGATGGTGATGGTGATGGTGATGATGGTGATGATGCTAAGGACGATTCTGATGATGCTGATGCTGATGATGCTGACGATTCTGATGAGGAGGATGAGGAATTAAATTTGATGTTGCTGCTGGCGATGCTGACGATGATGGAAAGGCTGCGTCTGATTATGATGGTACTGATGATGCTGATGATGATGACGATGATGATGCTGATGCTGATGCTGATGAGGATGGTGACGATGTTAATGATGATGGTGATGCTTATAATGATGATGATGCGGTTGACGATAATGACTATGACGATGGAGATGCTGATGCTGATGCTGATGCTGCGAATGATGCTGGTGAATCTGATTATGCAGATGATGGTGACAATGCTGGCGATGATGATGATGATGATGCTACTGATGACGGCGATGATGATGATGATGATGATGATGATGATGCTGATGCTGATGATGATGATGATAATGAGGCTGATGTCGATGATGACGATGATGCTGCTGATGATGGCGATGATGATGCTGCTGATGATGATGATGCTGATGTTGACGATGATGTCGATGCTGATTATGCTGATGATGATGATGCGAATGACGATAATGACCGTGAAGGTGGTGATGATTATGTTGATGATGGTGTTGCTAACGATGATGCTGAGTATGCTGTTGCTGTTGATTATGGCGCTTGTGATGATGATGCTGCTGCTGATGATGAGGCGCATACGGATGAACATGCTGGTGGTGATGACCGTGATGATGAGGATGATGAGGATGATGATGTTGATGATGATGGTGATTTTCACGATTTCGGTGTGGTGGGGATGATGTTGTTGGTGATGGTGATCATGATGATTGCGTGGTGGTGGTGGTGGTAGTTCATATGATCTGATGATTGTGATGATGACGCTGATGATGATGACGACGACGACCGCGGCGACGACGATGATGATGATGATGATGATGACAATCCTGATGATATGATGATGAAGATGATGATGATAGCGATATTGGCGATGGTGATGGTGATGATGATGCTTTTGATGATTGTGATACTGATGATGCTGATGATGATGCTGATATCAATGATGATGCTGCTGATGATGGTGATGATGACGATGATGATACAGATGATGATGATGATGATGATGATGATGATGATGATGATGATGATGATGATGATGATGATGATGATGATGATGATGATGATGATGACGATGATGATGATGATGATGATGATGATGATGATGATTATGTTGTTGATGCTGCTGCTAATGATGATGACGATGATGATGGTCATGACGATGATGATGATAATGAGGAGGATGAATATGATACCACTGATAGTTCTGGCGATGACAATTTCGACGGTGATGGTGACGATGTCGATGTTGATGTTGACGGTGTCATTGATGGTGGTGGTGGTGATACTAATTATGATGAGGAGCAATGCGATGAAAAGGATGACGACGGGCATGAGAAGGAGGAGATTTTTGGGGAAAAAAAGAAGAGGTTGACGAGGACGTGCGTTGGAGCTCCAGAGAAGCGCCCCTCGTCCCGCCCCACCTACTGGCGAAAGGCCTGTGGGGCCACGGGAGAAAGGGACAGCACGGCGAACAGCAACGGATCATGTACATAGAAAGGGTGCAGCAAGCAGAGCAGGGAGAAATTTGCACCGGAGCAAGGGAGAGCAATTGACGCCAGCAGGGCAGCAAGGGGGGCAGCTTCGGGGGGGGAGGTAAAGGTGGCAGTGTGGTCCAGAGTTGCAGGGTGGCTGCAAGATCGCCCGAGCTGGTCCGAGCTTTTCAGGGTCTGCCCTGAGCCCCCCCCTCGCCTCCCCGCGGCCGTCTCCGAGGCTCCAAGATCGCCCATGCTGGCCCGAACTCCTCGAAAGGGCTCCATTGAGTCTCCGAGCCCCAGCTCCTCCCTGCGTCCGTCCCCGAGACCAAACTCTCGCTCTGGGCTTTTCTTCTTGTTCACGCCCCAGGGCCCGAAAGGGGTCCCTGGGAGGTCCCAAACTCGAAAGAGCAGCTGGCCGCCATGATCCTTTCGCGACGCCCGGAGGTCTGGGTCGGCCAGTCCGCCTCCTCCTCATCCTCCTCCTCCTCATCATGTTCGTGCGCCCCCTCCTCCTCCTTCTCCTCCTCCTCCTCCTCCTCCTTTCCCAGCCATGGCCGGTTAGATGGATGCCAAAGCTGTGACCCAGCAGCGTGGCCGACCATCGGCCGTTGCCTGGGCCTCTCACGGAGGAGGAGGAGGAGGAAGAGGAGGAGGAGGAGAAGCAGGAGGAGGAGGAGGAGGAGGAGGAGGAGGAGGAAGAGGAGGAGCAGGAGCAGGAGGAGCACAGCAGGAGGAGGAGGAGTCCCCAGGAGGAGGTAGGAGGAGTCGGAGGAGGAAGAGGAGGAGGAGGAGGGTTTGAACTTCAAACCCTTCTCCTCCTCCTCCTCCTCCTCCTCCTCCTCCTCCTCCTCCTCCTCTTCCTTTGAAGCTACGAGCGTCGCTCGAAGTTTGCCTAACGTGAAGAGGAGCAGGAGGAGGAGGAGCAGGAGGAGGAGGAGGAGGAGGAGGAGGAGGAAGAGTGAGTAGGAGGATGATCAGGAGGAAGAAGAGGAGGAGTTGGAGCAGAGAAGGAGGAGGAGTAGCAGGAGGAGGAGGAGGAGGAGGAGGAGGTCGGTCCAAGCATGGGGTGCAGGGCAGCTCCTTTTCCCGTCAGCCGCTTCGGCTCAGGTAGCCGCCCTGCCTCTGAGTTTTCCATGCGGTCCCACCCCGGAGCCGGCGCGAGGCCGGGCCCCTACTTCGGCGTTGCAGCTGGCCTCGTCATCGGCGCGGCTGGCGGCTGCCTGGTCGGGCTGGGCGCCAGCGCCTCCTTGCTGGACGCCTCGGCCCCGGTCCTCCTGGCCTCCCCCCTCGGTCCTCCTGGCCCTGTCTCCTGCTCCTCCTCGCCCTCCCTGCTCCTCCCCCCCCTCGTGCTTCTTTTCGTCTCCCTTGTGGGCGGGCGAATCGGGCCCAAATCCGGTCCCAAATGTGCCCCAAATTTGGCCCAAATCCAACTCAAATCGGGCAGCGCCAGGGGCCACGTAGGCTCCCATGGAACAGACACCAAGAGTGGGGGACTCAAAGCAAGGGCGAAGTCGTGCCTGCCCCTCTGCAGGAGGAACATCCGAAAGCAGCAAAACAATAGTCCGGGGACTATTCCCTGAGCATTTTTGGACGATTTGCTCGAGCATTTTTTGATTATTTCTGATTTTTCGGCTACATTCCCCCTCCTGGTAGGGGGGCACGCCCGACCTGAGGCAAATGGCATCAGTCAATCTCGCCATCGGCGGTGGGAAGAGCTGGCAGGCCAGGGTGCCCAGAGCGCCGATCCGGTCGGCGGTGGATGGCCCGCCCTCGACGATCTCGATCGCGCGGCTGCAGGCCCTGCGCGCCTCCTCCTTGAGCTCGTCGGTTTGTCGTCCGCACGGGTGAGCGTTCTGATCTCGTTGATTCGGCCATGCGCGTCGCGATCGAGCAGGGCTCCCGTTGCCCGGGCACTGCTCGGCGAGGCTCGGCGTGGCCCCCTCTCGCAGGGCTCGTCGTTCGAAGGTTGCCTGGAGGGCCCGGCGCGCGGCCAGTCTCGATGAGGGCGCCTGAACTTGAGTCGGGTGCGTTCCTCTACTGGGGGAATATTAAAACTAGCAAGATATAGTCGGGCCAAGGTTTTTTTATACTTATTTGTCTTAAGCACATGTTGGGACTATGTTTCATTTTTTCTCCCCGAATCCCCCTGTAGGAGGACGTGCCCGACCTGCGCCTAAACGGTTCGTGCGAGGACGACAACGCCCCGCGCCGTGGCGGACTACCGCGGCATGGGCCGAGGAGGGCTCGGTGGTGGCGGACCCGGTCCCTTCGTCAGCTCTGGGCGAGGGGCTCGGACAGGCCCCCTCCCCCTCCGCCCATCTCGCCCAGCCTCCCCGGGAGCGCCTGCGGGCAGCTCCGTTCTTTCTCCGAGAAGTATCAACAAGCGGGCTTGTCGGTGAGTTTTGCTGGACCTGGTTGCAGGCGTTGCCGCCTTGGTGCGTGATGATGGGCTCACTGCTCTCGCGATGATTTCTGAGCATCTGGAGTCTGTGGTCGGCGGCGCTTTCGATGTCGGCTGGGCCGGGGCAGGGGGGCCCCCGTCGACGCTGGGCCAGAGGGCGTTCCGAGGTATGTCGGGCGTTTGTTGGGCGAAAGACCCTTCGCGCGGATTCGGGAATTGCCGCAATGATGTGCAATGCCGGCGTTGCGCGCTCAAATACTTTGAGACGACCAATCTGGTGGCCTCTGAGACCAAGTGAAAAAGGCCCAATTCCTCTCAAGCTTCGACTCGTGTCTCGATGCGTGCTTGCAGGTGCGGTCGTTTCATCTCGGTGGCGGGCTGGCTCGATGGGCCCTTCTTGTTTCTCTGGGGGGCGATGGCGGGGTGCAGCTTCGCGAGTTTTCACGTTCGCGTCTTCGCGATGGATTCGTTCGACTCGCTGTTGAAGCGCCCCCAGCAAGAGTTCGATGTGCGTTGACGACGCGTGTGCTTCCAGCGCGGGTAGTCACAACCAAGTGGTTAAGAGCATTGCTTAGGCATCGTTTGCTCTTCATCATGGGATCTCCTCGGAGATGGAGTGTCCGCTGTCACTCGATAAAGTCGGCACAGGTGCCCCCAGCAATTGACTGGCTGACGGCACTGCCAGTGCGCTGGGGGAGCTCGGAGGCAAGGTTTTCGACTGCGCGGTTGACCTCGCAGTTGATTTCTGCTCCGGCCGATCTGCAGGAGCTCCGGTAGGTCGAAGTTGAAGGCTCGCGCGGGGCCGACTCGCAGCAAAGCTTGGCGCCCCGAGAAGCAGTCGGGGCGAGTCGGCCGCGCTGCCCTCCAGCTTCTCGCAGCCGCGGGCCCCCCGGGGGGGGGCGCGCGGGTCTGGCGCCCTGGGGGCAGCGAACTTTCTTGTTGACAGGTGGATCTCTCAAGCTCTCCGCCGCCTCTGGCGTTGCGGCGCGCTGCGCTCCCGCTCGCAACGCACGCCGCCGGCGGCGGCGGAGAGCTTGAGAGATCCACCTACCAAAACAGCTGCTGCTTGTGAGCCGGCAGGCTTTCTCTATCATTCGCCCTCTTGCCAAGAGGCGCCCTCCTGCGGCCCTCGAACGACGCCGCGCTGCACGGCGCATCCCCCGGGGAAGCACAGACCAGTGCGACGAGCAATGCAAACAACTACGACGACACCACCAACCTCGACGACATCATCACCAACCTTGTGGAGCAGCGCAGACGCACCCCAAACGCAGACACAAAGAGCTGGCGGACGATCAGCAGAGCAATCCAGAGACACATTCGACAACAGAAACGCACCAAACGGCGACAGCAGACCAGCACCATCCTCGAACAACACAGGGACCTCAAGCGCATCAGTTCCATCGAGACGAGAAGGAGACGAGCGCTCATCACGGAAATGGTTGGTAACGACGGCACCGAGCACGCGACTCGCCATGGCATTGTTGATGTATTCGCGACGTTCTACGAGGAGCTTTACAATTCCACCAACACCGTCGACGCAGCACCAAGCACGACCGACGCCCATCAGCACATCACACCTTATACGGCGCAAGAACTCGACGCAGCAATCTCGCAACTCAAGTAGGGGAAGTCACCGGACACCGAAGGGATCACAGCAGAAATGCTCAAGAAGCCATGCCCTGAACTTCAAAATGCTCTGTTGCAGCTACACAACACCGCCCTCAAGCCGAACGCCCCCACACCAGCAAGCTGGAGGAAATCAGCGATCACAGTCATCCCCAAATCGGGCGACTTATCTCTTCCACAGAAATATCGCCCGATCTGTGCGATACCCATGCGATACAAACTATTCAGTCGTCTGCTCTGCAACAGGTTACAGCCAGTCCTTGAACAACGCCAGCCCGACGACCAAGCGGGATTCAGACCTGGACGCGGCACGCGCGACCACCTCTTCATTTTCAACATCCTGCGAGAGCGAGCTTCCGAATGGAACCAGGCCCTGTGGATTGCTGCCGTAGACTTCAAGAAAGCGTTCGACGCAGTAGAGCACAGCAGCCTATGGACAGCACTACGACGACAAGGCGTGCAACCCGAGTGCGTCCACCTGCTCTGGCGTCTCTACCGCGACCAGAAAGCCTTTGCCCGCACCGACTCCACCAGCAAATCTTTCATGTTCAGGCGAGGCACAAAACAAGGAGACCCTTTGAGCTCAGTGCTCTTTAACGCTCTACTGCAGCACGCCCTGGAGACTCATTCTGGATTGGCAGCGACGACGACGAGGAATACCATTAGCGCACACCGACGAATATATTCTTACCAACCTTCGCTTCTTCGACGACATCCTCCTGGTCAGTCAGACACTATCCAATTTGAAGACACTGCTTAGGGACTAAATCATGGAAGCACCTCTTCACGGCCTTGAAATACACCCGACCAAAACAAAGATCATGACACACCAGACCATGACCCGGATGCGTTCGGCGAGAGTTGCAACCATGGACATCGAAGTATTACCACCTTCCAGAAAGATGAAATCTCGGCCAGACCATAACTTTTCAGGACGCATCGGCGACCGAAATCCAGCATCGCATCCAAGCGGCATGGGCGTGCTTCAGAGGACACAGGCAGGAACTAACGAGCAAGCACTACCCACTCAAACACAGACTACGACTGTACCGTGGCACCGTCATACCCACAATGATGTACGGCGCAGAGTCATGGACAATAACAGAACCCCTCAAACAGCAGTTGCGCCGCACGCAACGACGGATGGTCAGAGCGATTATCGGGACACCGCGGCGACACACGTCAGCAGCTTCGTCAACGCATGCTATCCCAGCGACAGGTAACTCTGACAACGACGATCTCGACTGTAACGCTTCTGACAACTCCAGCGACCACGACGCTTCCAACGACCCGCCGACTCCATCAGACCCACCCCAAACAAGTGACGACAGCATCGATCCACCCCACACGACCCAGACACGCCAGCAGGCGGCAGACGATGCCGAACTCTGGTCTGACTACATCCGCCGGTGCACCCGCAGAGCGGAGGAACTCATGAGCATGCACGACATCCCAAACGTCACCCAAATGCATCGCAAAATGGTTTGGCAGTGGGCAGCACGCGTAGCGACCCACCCATCAAATAGGTGGACACAGCGAGCTCTGAAATGGAATCCCAAGAGGGACACGAAACAACAGGGTTATCGACAGCACGGTGGCCAGCACAAGCGATGGGACGACGATTTGCGGAAGCTCTTACACAATGTGCATCGACAGACAAGCGACGATGACACACAATGCGACGCCAACGACGACGCCACTCAACCACGACGATACCTCCACCGCGACACCAACGATGTAAGGTGCCTCACAGCTGCGACACGGACGGCATGGTGGAACTCACTCGAGAGAGCCTTCGTCGCTGCATGATTCTAGCCATGCAGCGCTGACGGCCGACCACGTGACCACAAGCACCGACCATTAACAACCAAACACTACAACACCGACTACCGGCGCCCTGCGCCAACACCAACACCAAAGCCAGCACAGACGACCAGCACAGACTCTACCCAGCGACGTGGCACCAACACACCGCGACATCGACTACAACGAGCGGTATGATGGGCTGCAGAAGAAGGCACAGCAGAGATGGGCGGATGTGACCTTCATGCTGGGCTGTGCGCTGTAAAGTTTTCCGACCCATCCTATCTCTCCGATTCCGGCTCCAACCCTGGATCCCATCTCCCCGATTCCGGCTCCGACTCCAGCTCCCAAATTTCAGACTATCCCATCCCATCTTTTTGACTCCGGCTCCGACGCCGGATCCCATCTCTCCGACACCCGTTCCGACCCCCGCTCACATCCTTCCGACCCCGGTTCTGACTCCGGCTCCCATTTTTTCGACTTCGGCTCCCATCCTATCTCATTTCTCCGGCTCGGGCTCCACTCCTGGATCCCATCTCTCCGACTCCGGCTCCGACTCCAGCTCCCAACTTTGAGGCTGCCATGTGACCACACGAGCGTGGAGCATCAACGACGGCATCATCATCCACGACACGCACTCACAACGACTCCGACAACGAGGAGGCCTCTCCCTCCCTCCCTCCCCTCTGATGCACCTATAATTGTTGTATACGTTTCGAAGGCATGCTCTACCATAACCCTCCCTCCCTCCCTCCCTCCCTTCGAAGGATGCCTCTCCCTCCCTCCCTCCCTCCCCTCTGATGCACCTATAATTGCTGCATGCGTTTCGAAGGCATGCTCTACCATAACACCACCGTACCTTGGCGCCACGGCGCCGCCGCTCCGCTCCCGGAGGGGGCCGCGCCCCGGCGCGCACGCGAGCGCCCGTCCGTCCGCCCGCCCTCCCGCGGCGTGCAGTGCCCCGTCAGGGGGCGGGGGCGAGTTTTCTGCCCGTTGCGTCGTTCCTCAGTTTGTGATTTTCCCATCGAGGGTGTTCGGGCTGTGCCAATGTAGTCCACGCGGGTAATTGACCGATCTCAGAGAGATTGTCGGGTACGGGTACTTCCCCCAGGCATGCTGCTGCAAGCCAATGTGCTCGAAGACAGCCTCATTGAGGAGCTCGTCAAGGTGAATGCGAATTTGGCTGTTGAAGAGGCTGGCAAACCGGCCAGTGAAGTGCTTCTCAGGGGAAGGTGTTCGGTGGCAGACGCTGGTGCGCAATGCTGCCTCCAGCTCCGCCCGAACGACTTCTCAGAACTGGTGGCTCTACAGTCGGGGCGCTGAAGAAGGAACTCTTGACGTTGGGGAGGGCTCCGTGTTCCTTAATTGTTTCACAGTTTGCCTCAGGCTGTCCTTAGGCTTTCGATGGGAAGTCGAAGTTTAATCTCTGGAGAAGAGGGGCCTCGTTCCTTATTTGGGGTTCCTTATGTCAGCGCCCCGACTGTAGATGACACGAGAGGCATCGCTAGGGCCTGCACTCTCGTGTCCATCCTCTTGCCGTGTGCCAGAGTTTTCGCTCGACGGGGCCGCGTGCTCGCCCCCGGCTCGCGCGCTCTCGGACGTGCCCGTCATGGAGGCGCAGGTGGGGGTGGTGGTCGGGGATTTCGAGGTGTGCCCCGCATTTTGGCGTGATGACGTGAAGCCGCCACGAGGTCGGTGCGTGAATGATTCCAGGCGTCACGCGGGTACTTAAGCAGCAGGCGTTTGGTCACCGCGCAGTTGCCTTTGACTGTTCGGATGGTTCACTGCGTCGTTTCATATAGCTGCCACTCCTCTGGTGCATCCGTCAGGGAGCTAGCTGCACTATGCGTCGTACCACCCTCGCGTGCAGCTCACTACGGTCGCAATCATCGCTGTGTAAAGCCAGGAAACCACATCTGTCTAAGCAGAAGGATGATGGGCGTACTGACACACGTCTAGCATGCTTCGACACACTAAAGTTTGAGGGTGCTTCGAGCAGCCGCGGTCAACCGCTTTCCTCACCAGGTTGGGCCTCAGTAGTCCCTTTGCCTGTGCTGCTGGGCCTGTCTTCTCGATGCGGGGGTGGCGAGCAGTCGGGCGTTGGAGGGCGATCGTTTGTCGGACGGCTCCGGCTGACCCTTTGGAAAGGGGGCTCTGTTGTTCCAGGGCGGGAGCGCGGGGCGAGAAAATGCCCCGCTCCGCCATCAACCTTTCCAGTTCGTCTTCTCCCTCCTTCTGCTTGTGAGATCTCTCGAGGCTGCCTTGGTGTGGTTGCGCCCCCTGGCAGTCTCCGTTCTCGGGCTGGTGGTGGGTGGACTGGCCGCACCGTCTTCAGGCTTTGCCCCAAGTCGAGCTTTTGGCGAGGAGCCCTTCTACCTAGTCCTTCTCCCATCTCGATTTCGCTCCTGGCTTCCTTGCCATCGCGTCCTCACAGCAGTGCACTGCTCTCTATGCTCAGGCTGCTTTTTGAAGCAGTCGCCACCAGGTCCCGCACTGCTGCTGCTGAAGCCGATGTGGCTGCGCCGTCGTGGCCGAACAAAGATCCTGCTCCTGCGGTTCCTCCTCCTCGTCCTTCCCCCACCCCCTTCCACTTGCTCTGATGTGCCTGTTTTCCACCACCACCACCACCACCACCATCAGTTGGAGGGGGGAAGGCGGAGGAGGACGAGGAGGAGGAGGAGGACGAGGAGGTGCAGGAGGAGGTGCAGGAGGAGGTGCAGGAGGAGGTGCAGGAGGAGGAGCAGGAGGAGGAGCAGGAGGAGGAGGAGGAGGAGGAGGAGGAGGAGGAGGAGGACCCCCTCCCCCTACAACTTGTGGTGGTGGTGGTGGTGGTGGAAAACATGCCCATCATGCTCCTGCGGTCAGCTTGAGGTATATAAGATCGCGGTCGGCTCGGAGAGCGTACCCTGGTGTTCTGCGTGCCTGTGTGATGTTTTCTTGAGCATCCAGGGGGGAAGGCTACCCTCGAACGCTCCTCGTCGACCCACTCCCGAGGACCGGTTTTCTTCATCCCGAGTCGCTCTTTGACGGTCCCGAGGGCCTGGCGAGGGCCCCTATAGAGGCCGTATCGGCAGCCTTGAGACGGGGGTCAATGCAAACGGGGGTCAGCCAGGGCGCCCGATCTTGTAGGATCTTGCACGACCAGGGTCGCATTGACCCAGGTTTGGGTGCAGGATCCTGCAGGATCCTGCAGGACCCTTCGCATTGACCCTGGTTTGGGTGCAGGATCTGGCAGGATCTTACAGGATGCTGCAAGGCCTGACTGACCTGGGTCTGGATTGACCCGGGTCAGAAGATCCCCGACCGTGAAATGCGAGAACCCTCCGTCCGGACTTTTTTCAATGCGCTGGATCTCTGGGTCCTCCACCTGCCGCTCCTCCGCCGAGGACGACAGCCGAGGACGAGGACGAGGAAGACAGCCGAGGACGAGGACGAGGCTGGGGCCCCCCCCCTCCGCCGAGGACGACAGCGCCGCGTCCGATGTCGCCGTGGGCGTGGTCGCCGGGATGCTGCTGGGCGGCGCCCTCGGCTGCAGGTCGGAGGAGGGCCCCTGGAGGCTGCGGCTGCGCGCTGCGCGCCGGTCGTTGACAGTCGAATTTTTGTTAGGGGATTTTCGGATCCCGGTTCAGAGGAGGAAAATATACCCCTGCCTCTACCAAACTTTCCCTCGTTTTCCTCTTTTTTCAGCGTCCTGGGCGGCCCTCGTCGTCACCGCTGGATTCGCCTCGAGATCCTGGTCAGAACGCACCCCGGGAGAGGTCTGGGGAATTGCGGTACCGGTACATTTGGGTTTCCCCAATTTTTGGGTTTTCGGATCTCAATCCACTTTGGGCGCCTTCCTACTTCAATGATCGAGTGGTCTCCACCTTTACCTTCCTCTTCAGGGGGCGGGCGGCAGCCCAGTCTGCTTCCAACGCCCTCCCACTTCAATACTCGAGATATGCTTTTACTGTGCTCTGCCATTCTCTGGGAGGGCCTGAACTCCTTCCTGCTTCATTTCTTTGCCCACCTCGGGAAAAGGCACAGACACAATGAATCGTCGATCCCCAGGGAGATATGGGAAACTATGGGAAGCAGGGGGGGAGACAAGAATCTGGAAGCTGTGGGGGCTCTTGGGATCTGTGTGTACTGCTTCGTGTGCCCCTGGGCCCCTTCCGTGGGCTTCCCTCTCGGGGCCCGTGCCGGCCCGCGCTTCGAGGCGGCTCTCTGGCCGTGGGGCGGAGCCTCTCCAGGGTGCCCCACTGGAAGCGACGACATGCGCGGGTGCGGCCTCGGGCTGTGCACAGGCAGCCCCCCCCCCACATAGTTAAGTCGGGCCCGTCCCTCTGCAGGAGGAGTGTTCAAAGATTGTAAACACAAATCGTCGGGGGGAGATGTTTTTTGGACTGTCTTTGACCATCTGTGAGCATCTGTTGATCATTTTTCATTTTTCGTCCAGCAATCCTCCTGTAGGGGGACAGGCCCGACGTAAATATAGTCTCAGCCGGCCTCGACAGGCCTTCCGCATAGTCCAGGGCCTCGCGCTGCGCACGGGTGGTCGCCGGCTGCGTGCGCGGCGCTGAAGGCTGGCCGCGTGGCACGAGAGGCCGTCCGCGACGTCGTCGGCACGACGACGTGCAGCTCTGACAGCTTCTTCTCTTCGGATTTGTTTTTGGTTTACACTGTTTATGCCGATCCTCGGGGGAAGAGAACTATGCACATGCACCGGTCCTGGCCAGGCCCATCCTTGGCCCCAGGATGGTGCATATGCCTGCCTGGCCAAAGCAGGAGGGCGTATGCACCCATCTTGGGCTCAGGACGGACCTGGCCAAAATCGGTGGATGTGCATGGTTCTTTTTCCTCTGCATCCCCGAGCCCTGCACAGGGCCGGCTGCTCCGACCAGGCGGAGCGCAGCGCAGCGCAGCGCAGCGTACTCGGGAGGCCTCTTGAGGCCAGCCAGGACTACTCGGGGGGGTTGCCCGTGCGCAGCCAGGAGCCGTGCCGACACCACTCGCCAGGGAGGGCCGCCGTGGGCTCGCCCGGCCCTCCTCCGCGCATTGCCGCCCGCACCTGCTGCCACTCGCACCTCGGGCAGCTGCAGGCGCGAGACGTCGAGTGGACCCACGCGGGCGGCGGCCCACCGGGCGGCCCAGCCGCGCGGACGGAGATGCCGTCCCTGGGCCCTCTGGGCCTCCCGGGTGGGGTCCGAACAGAGGGGCTCGCAGGACCGCGCCGCACCGCCGACTCATGGGCGGTGCGGCTGGATGCGGAGCCAGGTGTTCTCCACACCGACGTCGCCAGTGCATCCCCGGCGTCGCCGACGCACCGCCGGTGCATCGGTGATGCATCGACGGTGCGGCGCGACCCTCCGACCCCATCAACTCCGGCCCCATTTGAGCAGCGCAAGCAAACGGGGTCGTCTGCGCCGGCATGGGCGCGTGAGCTGCCCGCGTAAGGTCGCGCGTAGGCGCCCTCGTCTCCATGGTGGCGTGCCGCGCGGGCGGCCCGCGTGGCACGCCACCTCGTGGAAGACCCGTTTTTGATCGTGGAAGACCCGTTTTTGATCGTGGAAGACCCGTGTTTGAAGACTCGTGGAAGACCCGTTTTTGATCGTGGAAGACCCGTTTTTGAAGACTCGTGGAAGACCCGTTTTTGATCGTCTGATGGTTGCATGTCGCTGTGCCATCTCGCGGAAGACCCGTTTTTGATCGTCGCTCCTTTGGGGGGCCCCCAGGCCCGACCTTCGGGGGCCCCGGCTCGCGCGGCGTGCCGTCGGAGCCGTGGCTAGCCGTGGAGGGCGAGCGCTCCGCCCCGCCCTCGGCGCTGGACCAGGCGGAGCTCAGGAGGGGGAAAAATAGGCACAATTAATCGTCGATCCCCAGGAACATGTAAGAAAATATGGGAAGCAGAGGGGGAAGGCGGAAACCCAGAAAATATTAAAAAATATAAGTAATTCTGGGATTTGTGTGTATTTATGTGTATGTCCCTGGGCCCCTTTTAGGAGCTGGCGCGCCAGCGGCTGGAGCTGCTGCAGCGGGAGCACCCGGGCCGCGCCCTGCGGCAGCAGCTGCTCGCACAGCAGCAGGCTCAGCTGCTCGCGCAGCAGCAGGCCCGGGCAGCAAGTCGTAGGAGCCCTGCGTGTGCTCGCAATGCCGTCGTTGCAGTGCGCCGGCGAGCGCTAGCGTCTGGTGACAGATGAGACCGCGCGGATTTAGCGTCGACTTAGCGGTGATTGGCGTCGATTTGCGTCGATTTGCGATTTGCGTCGACTGGCGTCGGTGCGCAAGAGCCAGCAAGATGGTATGGTGGGCTCCCATGAGTTGCCGCAGACACAGGCTGGGGAACCGCCGCAGCAGGAGCCGCTGGCGCACCTGCCGCGCCTGTCGCAGCGGGAGCTGATGCTGCAGCTCCGGATGCAGCAAATCCAGCAGCTTTACGAGCAGGGGCGGATGGATCGGGATCGGGCCAGGCTGGCGGGCGACCAGAGCGAGCAGCAGGGCGCCCAGTGGCAGCATGGCCAGGCGCGGGTTGAGCAGGGAGGATGGGCGGAGGGGAAGCAGGGATGGACGATGGAGGAGAGGGGAAGCGGGACGACGAGGAGGTTGGCGATGCGCAGGATGTGGTGGTGATGATGGGAACCGTACGGAGGATGATCAAGATGGCGATGCGGACGAATATGGTGGTAAGGATGATGCGGACGATGATGGGAACGATGATGCTTGCGGTAGCGAGAGCGGTGGCGATGATGACCACGGCGATTCCAGCGACAAGGACGATGGCGACGATGGCGTTGACAATGGTTGCTGGGGCCGTGATGGTGGTGGAGGAGGAGGAAGAGGAGCAGGAGGAGCAGGAGGAGCAGGTGGAGGAGGAGGAGGAGGAGCAGGAGGAGCAGGAGGAGCAGGCGGAGGAGGAGGAGGAGGAGGTGTAGGAAGAGGAGGAGGAGGAGGAGGAGGAGGAGGAGGAGCAGCAGCAGGAGGAGGAGGATGAGTAGGAGCAGAAGGAGCAACAGGAGGAGCAGGATCCGATCCCATCATCGCCGAACCCCACGGCCAGCGCCTTACGAGGAGAGGCCGTCCCACGTCCCCCTTCTCCTCCTCCTCCTCCTCCTCCTCCTCCTCCTCCTCCTTCCGTAGCCATTTTGGCTCAAGATTTTCAGTTGGCCACGCCAACAAATGGATACCTCTAGCCCGCGGCCAGCTTCCAAGAATTTTTGCCTGTTCCTATCACGAGCGTGCAGGCCGCTCACATATCCATATATATTTGCGGTTGCTCTTGGGGCAACGGCCTTCATATTCTTGGGTGACGTGCCTCTTGCCGAAGAGCGAGTGCCATGCCACCGAGCGAGACTCAGCCAACCAGTGGAAAACGAGCGGAAGGAGTCGTTGCGCAGCCTCAGGATCCATGGTTCCACTCCGCCCAGAAGACCCAGTTGCAAGAACTACCTGCTCACCTTCGACACCAACTGGAGGAGGCACTGTCCGCTCAGGTCAAGGTTGCTGCTGCTGGGTTCGAGAAGACAGCCAACGCAGTCGTGGAAAAAACTAGAGGACAATTCATGGCCACCATCACATCCATCACGGCCGACCTCCATGCCAAGAGCGAGCGGACAGAGAGAGAACGGCAGAGTACAAAGTATCGCGTTGAGAAGACAGAGACCGCTACCCGAGAGCTTCGTGAATCAGTGGCGAAACTTCAGCGGATCGTTGGCGAGGCAGAAGCTCGCAATCCATGCCTGGACATCACGAGCACGG
Source organism: Prorocentrum cordatum (assembly GCA_963575745.1). Taxonomy (NCBI): domain Eukaryota; class Dinophyceae; order Prorocentrales; family Prorocentraceae; genus Prorocentrum; species Prorocentrum cordatum. The sequence continues at coordinate 55,806 of CAUYUJ010001762.1, forward strand.
CCTTCGACAGACAAGCAGATCCATGTACATTCTGGTGTGGAGCCGCCACCACTTTCAGCACGGAGGAGCTCAAAACTGCACTCGCCGCCTGGCTCCGCGATGCCAGCGTCACGTTCGAGCAGATCTCCTTCAACAGCAAGGGACTGGACAAGAAGCACAGTTTCACCGTCACGTGCGGCACGGTGCTGGCAGAACCCAGAGCAAGGCGACTTCACGAAACACTCCGACAAGGACGAGATTTGCGCACATTCGAGCTCGCCAGAGATGGTGGCCCTGCGGTACAACTCTACGTCTCTGCTGATAAGAGCCCTCGGACAGTTCGACGCGAAGTACAGCTCAAGCGCCTCGGCACCCTCATCACGGAGCGCTTCGCGCAACTTCCTCTTCGGCTTCACCGCGGTCAGGGCTACATCACCAGCAGCAACGAGGTCTTGGTACAGATCCACGTCGGCAGTACCCCAGAGGAGCCCACCACAATCAGATGGACGACTGCCGCGGTCCGCGCCGGCATTGATGACGACCACCAGAAGAACATCCGCACGGCCTTCGACAACAGCTTCTCTGATGCACTCACAGCGGCGCAGTGGCTTTAGCCCACGCTGGGCGCCGTGGTTATGCAAGCAGACGGACCACGGCATGCAGATCGCCTACTGGAATACTCAAGCTCTTCATGGATCCTCTGACCAACGGCGCGCTGCTAAACGATCTCTTCTGCTACCTCTCATGCGACAGCGAGCCCTGATTGCGCTACAAGAGACACACGGCTCGAGCTTCGACATGGACATGCTGGCGCGCTCCACTCCTCATCGATATCGAGCCTATCACTCCAGCGTCCCGAACTACACGACGGCGGGCGGCATTGGCTTTCTCGTGCCGTACGACCAGGTCGAGCAGAGCCGCCCACCCGACGAATGCCCTCAGCACTTCTTTGCTGAAGTCGTTCCAGGGAGAGCTACTTCGCTCAGCATACGGGAAGCGTCGCGTCAATATGAGACTGTGATCTTCAACGTTCACAACTGCGACCTGTCGCCGAGTGATCGAGCCGCTATTCGTGAACATTGGCAGCTACAACGTGATCACGCGGCAGCTGATGCACACAGGACGACGTTCATCATGCTCGGCGACTTCAACATCTCGGCGCATCCGCCGAGGAGTTTATCGTCTCCCATCGACTCCACCGCGGTCGAGGCGAACAGGTACCAATACCAGCCGCTCTTCTGGAAGAACCTCTTCAAGGACATGCTCGAGATAACCGCGATGGCCACCGCGCACCGCGCGGTTGCCAACCACACGGAGAGCACCATCGACCGCTGCTTCGCCTCCCTGGCTTCGCGCGACATCCCCTTCATGGACATCGAAATCGAGGCTGATGATTCTCCGCTCGAAAACCCAACTTGCATGATAAGCGACCACAATATTATCATTCTCCGCATTCGCCCTGCTCACAACAAGCCCGTGCAAGATCAACCTGTTCCTGCTTTTCTATTCCCAACCATCCTGTGGTGTTGGGTCCTCGTTTTGAAGAGACGGTGCCCCGCGTCTCCTCCTCCTCTCCTCCGCCTCCTCTCCTCCTCCTCCCTCCTCCCCCCTCCTCCCCCCCTTCCCTGCGTTTCACCCACCCAGTGCAGCGCTTCGTAGCCCCGTAGGAGCTCCACCGAAGGCCCCAGTACCCGCGCCCGCATGCGTCACGCACACCCAATTCGGCACACCCCTCACACGTTTCGTGGCCCCATAGGGAGCTCCGCCGAAGGCCCCAGCGCCCGCGCCCGCATGCGTCACGCACGCCCAATTCGGCACACCCCTTCACACGTCTCGTGGCCCCATAGGGAGCTCCGCCGAAGGCCCCAGTGCCCGCGCCCGCATGCATCGCGCACACCCAATCCGGCACACCCCTCACACGTTTCGTGGCTCCATAGGGAGCCCCGCCGAAGGCCCCAGTGCCCGCGCCCGCATGCGTCACGCGCGCCCATTTCGGCACACCCCTCACAAGCTTCGCGGCTCCATAGGGAGCTCCGCCGAAGGCCCCAGTGCCCGCGCCCGCATGCGTCACGCACACCCATTTCGGCACACCCCTCACACGTTTCGCGGCCCCATAGGGAGCTCCGCCGAAGGCCCCAGTGCCCGCGCCCGCATGCGTCACGCACACCCATTCGGCACACCCCTCACACGTTTCGTGGCTCCATAGGGAGCTCCGCCGAAGGCCCCAGTGCCCGCGCCCGCATGCGTCACCCACACCCATTTCGGCACACCCCTCACACGTTTCGTGGCTCCATAGGGAGCTCCACCGAAGGCCCCAGTGCCCGCGCCCGCATGCGTCACCCACACCCATTCGGCACACCCCTCACACGTTTCGTGGCTCCATCCACATGCGGGAGATCCGCCGAAGGCCCCACCGCATGCGTTCGGCACACCCCTCACACGTTTCGTGGCCCCATAGGGAGCTCCCGAAGGCCCCACCGCATGCGTTTCGGCACACCCCTCACACGTTTCGTGGCTCATAGGGAACTCCACCGAAGGCCCCAGTGCCCCGCCCGCATGCGTCACCACACCCATTCGGCACACCCTCACACGTTTCGTGGCCCCATAGGAGCTCCGCCGAAGGCCCCAGTGCTGCCGCCTGCATGCGTCACCCACACACAATTCGGCACACCCCTCACACGTTTCGTGGCCCCATAGTAGAAGCTCCGCCGAAGGCCCCAGTGCTGCCGCCCGCATGCGTCACCCACACCCATTTCGGCACACCCCTCACACGTTTCGTGGCTCCATAGGGAGCTCCACCGAAGGCCCCAGTGCCCGCGCCCGCATGCGTCAGCCACACCCATTTCGGCACACCCCTCACACGTTTCGTGGCTCCATAGGGAGCTCCACCGAAGGCCCCAGTGCCCGCGCCCGCATGCGTCACCCACACCCATTTCGGCACACCCCTCACACGCTTCGTGGCTCCATAGGGAGCTCCACCGAAGGCCCCAGTGCCCGCGCCCACATGCGTCACCCACACCCATGTCGGCACACCCCTCACACGTTTCGTGGCCCCATAGGGAGCTCCACCGAAGGCCCCAGTGCCCGCGCCCGCATGCGTCACCCACACCCATTTCGGCACACCCCTCACACGCTTCGTGGCCCCATAGGGAGCTCCACCGAAGGCCCCAGTGGCGGCGCTTACATGCGCATGCGTCCCGCACACCCATTTCGGCACATCCCTGACAGGTTTCGTGGCCCCATCATCCACCGGAGGCCCCAGTGGCGGCGCTCACATGCGTCACCCACACCCACCCAATTCGGCACACCCCTCACACGTTTCGTGGCCCCATAGGGAGCTCCACCGAAGGCCCCAGCGGCCGCGCTCACATGCGTCCCCGCCACCCATCCCGGCACGCCCCTCACAACAACAGGTTTCGTGGCCCCATAGGGAGCTCCACCGAAGGCCCCAGTGGCACCGCCCGCATGCGTCACCACCCGCACCCAATTCGGCACACCCCTCACACGTTTCGTGGCCCCATAGAGAGCTGCACCGAAGGCCCCAGTGGCGGCGCTCACATGCGTCCCCGCCACACATCCCAGTACACCCCTCACGCGCTTCGTGGCCCCATAGGGAGCTCCACCGAAGGCCCCAGTAGCGGCGCTTACATGCGTCTCCGCCACCCATCCCGGCCCCCCCCCCCCGCAGCAGCATCATGTTTCGGGGGCCCATAGGGGGCTCCACTGGAGGCCCCAGTGGCGGCCCGCACATGCGTTTCCGCCACCCATGTCGGCGCGCCCCGTGTTTCATGTCCCCATAGGGAGCTTTGCCGAATGCCCCAGTGGCACCCATCTCGGCGCACCCCTCACACGTTCCGTAATCCTATGGGGAGTTCCATTGAAGATGAAACCCGTAGCTGCGGTACTGACAACTGCATATGGTTGGGTTCTTCGCCAGGCTAATTTGATTCTCCACATTGCGCTCATCATCATGCGAAACTATCCGCCCGACATGATATATCTGATTCTGATCCTGTTCATCAGCGGCGATGCCAGAATTCGTTGACGCACGAAGCCGCCCGCCTGACCAGGAACGCGCTCACGAAGATTCCCACGGCCGAGCTCGACTCGCAGAACTCGGAAGTCAGCAAGGAGATCCGCGGCATGACCCTGAGGAGCATCGCCCGCGCTGTCTGGTACCAGAGCAAAGACCTTGCCTCCACGCTCATCGATGACACCGAGATCGGCCGCAAGTACCTCCAGATTGACGGTGGCAGCGTCAAGCTCAACCAACCGATCGACTACACCAACGAGGCCCTCGACACACATTCCTCACTTGCTGAAGCACGGCGCGCCCGCGCTGCTGCCAAAGCCCGAGAAGAACATGCGAAGCAGAGCATACAGTTTGGAGACCAATGGCGACATCGTGCCCGTCAGCATGCTCGTAAAGGTGAACTATGGCGGCCCTTCTCGAGACGCCCCCTCCTAGCTGGCATCGAAACCACGACGGGGGGCGCGGTTTACGAGCCGAGCCAGATACACACGGCCATCATGAGCCATTGGAGCCCGATCTTTGCTGCCCGCACGACCTCGGACCAAGACGTTCAAGAGTGCTTCGACCGTGTGTTTCCACAGCGTCCCGCACTGGGATATGCTGTGCCAGGTGAAGACGAGCTGCGACAAGTTGCCAAACAAGCTGGCGACCCGCGCCTGGACCAGACGGGCTACCCTACCGTGCCTGGCTTCGATCGCCTGGAGCTCTTACCGTGTTGGCCAGCCTCGTCTCCCACGTGACAGACTACGGGGCACCGCGCGGCCTGAACCACGCGCTGATGGCCATGCTGCCAAAGGGAGACGAGCCGCTGGGGAACTGTGAGAGCACGCGAACGCCGAGCACGTTACGGCCCCTCAGCATGAAAAAACACGGACGTGAAACTCATCGCCTCAGCAGCCAACATCACTCTCTCTCACCTCGCGAAGGACACGTCAGAGGAACAGGAGGGATTTGTTCGAGGCCGCCAATTCCTGCACAACGTCGCGCAGGTTGACATGCAAGCGGGGCTCTCCATCACGGGCCCCCACGCCAGCGCTCTGATGCCCACCTTCGCGTCCATGGACATCGCGGCCGCCTTCCCCTCGCTGGTCCGAGAATGGCTTTGGGCAGTGCTGGCGCGGTGGGGCATCCATGGGGGACTTCGCCAAGATCTTGATGTGCTGCTGCGCGAACCCATTGTGCTTCCTCACTATTGGTGGGGTTCGGCGTCCCCTTCTCATTGCCGAGTGTGGAGTGGCTCAAGGTTGCCCACTCAGTGAAACCATATGGGCGCTGGTCTTCGACCCGTTCATCCGTGGCATCTCGTTAGAACTCCACCAGCTTCGTCGTGGATTTACCAGTGCATGTGCTGATGATCTCGGTGCCATACTACGCGGTCTTCGTGATCTTCAACGTCTTCTACCTCATCTACTCGCTGCAGAAAATGTCGCAGGATTGCAACTCCAACCAAAGAAGCGCGTCACCGTTCCCACCTGGTCCCTGCCGACGCCCAGCCTGACCGTAGGCATTCAGAACATCCTCGAAAGCATCCACGCCCCGTGGAGGAACTTCACTATCGCCCTTTCTGCAAAGTACCTCGGCTTTAAGGTGGGACCTGGAGCATCGCTGCCGGATCAATGGAGGGCTCCAGCGACCAAGTGGTGGGGGCGTGTTCTCAAGCTGGCTGAGGGTTTCTCGCCCCTGCAACCCAGTGGCAAAACATATGATGTGGCTGTCGTTACATGTCTATCATATGTGGGTCAACTTTACGAACCGCCTGAGGCTCTTCTTGCCAAAGAACAGCGTGCTCCTCACAAAACACTTCGAGTGCCCCCAATAGTTTCTCCAAAAACGATATATTCGGCATGACGGGCTGGACTCGAATCGAAGAACCTGCAGATATTGAACTCACGCTGGCGGCTACGATGTGGCGCGCGGCGACGAAGACACTGACTGGATGGACGCAATGGTATCACGAGCTGAATGAGCATGCGATCGCCACGCTGGGGTTCGTTGCCGAGATCTCTGGCCAGTGGAGCGCTCCGTGCTGGATCAACCCGACCTCCATCGCGCAGCGCCTCTTCGACACCACCACCTCGGAGTTCCACGTCAACACCGCTGGCTCGCACTTTAAGAGGCTCGTGCGTGATCTTGGTGGTGAACAGCGGGCGCACGCAGCACTCCGAGCAGCACATCTCCATGCTGCTCGCTTAGGTGCAGCAGTGATGCAGCCACCACGACGCCGTGCTGGCGATGATGATAGACCGCCGACACGCCCGCAGTCACCTCAGAAGGCGTACCTCCTCGGCCTGTACTCCACGCTCCACAATGACACGTTCCACAACACCATTGCTAAACGCTTGTCTGCTTGGCATCTTCTGCCGCGTCCAGTACGCCATCAAGACCCTGCACTCCCGCCTGCTCAAGCTACGAGAGCGAATCTACAAGGCCGTGCGGCACACTGGGCTGGCAGCTGGCTCCCCGATCTTCTCTTGATGGACCCCAACATGGACAACAAGATGGAGTGGGGCGAGTGGTGCATCGAGTATGTCATGCGGGTGTTGAACCGCGACGTCTTTTTGCCCATCTGCTCCACCAGAGCGGAGCGCAGACGTTTGGTAACTGCTATATGTCGTGAAGCGTGGCATGCTTCTGAAGTCCCACAATATCGTCTTGAAGTGGCTCTGCTCGACACCCCCCAGGACCCTGCCGCTCAACTACGTGCACTTGCGCTTCGTCGACAGGCCACTGCTGAACGCCGTGCCAGGCGCCGCTGGATCCGCAGCCAACGACTGCGTTTTCCTCATGAAGGTGATCCAGAACTGCGTCCTGGAGACGATTGCCACGATCCTGATGCTGAAGTTGATCTGGACCCACTGGCTGCCCATGACGTTCCTGACCTAGTCCAACTGGAGGCTCTTCCTGAAGATCTTCAACAGCGTTGGCGCCGCCTTCGCACATACTTGGCGACGCAGCCTCCAGCGCGAGTCTGGGCCATCCTGAAGGCGCTGTCGGGAGCCTGGGCTACTGCGGCGCGCATGCATGTGCTCCCCCAGCGCCGCGTCTGTGTATTCGGTTGCAGGTGCCCTGATGCTGTACAGCACTACCTTGCATGTCCTCGACTTCTTCATCATGTAGCCCAGCCAAGAGGACAGCTGGCCACCGACATTCTCACGCGGCTCGGCCTCCCGACGCTCGAGACCCTTTTCGACGGGGGGAGCGGGGTCGCCTCTTCCGCTGCGCGCTTGGGAGTCGCGACGAGGCTCTACCATATCCTGAAGGACACCGCCAGCGTGAGGTGCGTCACGCCGACAGAAGGCTACGCGGCCACTCGTGCTGCTCGGCGTGCTCTTCAGCTTCCTCACGACGCCGCTGGAGGAGCTGGCCGCCGCGGCTGCCTGACGCCCCCGAGCCGCCCGCGTGCGGCCCGCATGCCGCACCCTGTGCCTCTGTCTGCCGCCGCTGGCAGCTCCGCCTGCAGCGCGCGCGCGGCCAGCCTGCCGCGCCCTGTGCCCATGCATGGTGCTACAGGCAGAAACTACGTAAACGCTCGTGCCCCGTGCTCGGAGCTTTCCGCCCCGCCCGCGAGCCGAGAGAGTGAGCTCCCATTGCAGCGGGGAGCTCGCTAACCGAAGCGAACTGTTCGCTCTCCAGGCTTCGTTCACTCCTCCTCCTCCTCCTCTTCCTCCTCCCCCTCCCTCTCTCATTCCCATCCCACCCCCTACGCCCGATGGCCACCGGCGCGCCCACCTCTGCGGCAGGCGCCCGCGCGGGCCTGGCCTCTCGAACGCGCGCCGCGCAGGGCCCGCGCCGCGTGGTGCCCATGGCGACCCCGTGGAACGTTGTCGTTCCGATCGCGCCCCGCGGCGCCCAGGCAGCACGAATGCAGAACGAGGGACAACGAATACACAACGAGCAGGACCACGAAAGACCAGAGCGAAGACTTATGATGTTCCAACCTACATTAACCTTGACCACCAGAAAGAATTTCGAGCACCAAAAAAGTACCGAAACTCGAGGGCTTTCACGTGTCGGGCCCTGGGAGACACTCGTCCGACACTGTTTCGACACTCTTTCGACACTCTTTCGACACTTTTCCGGGTGCTCGCAATCATTTCTGGGATGTGGTCCTGAAGCACGATGGGAGCAACATGAGCGAAGACACAACGACAATGAGCAGGAAAAGGCAGAGGGAGAGCGAAGAAACGACGGGGAACACAGCACGAAAAACTGCAACGAGAACGACCAGCCAATGCCAGTCGACGTCAAACTTTCGAGTCAACTTCGGTCAGACTATCTTTGCCCTCGCCCCGACATTGAAGGGGCGGCGTGTCGACATTGAGGGGCGCGCCGAAACCGAAATGACGTGCCAGCAACTGTTGGGGTTAATTTTGACGAGGGTCGTCGCTCGAGCCCCGGCGCGCCGACCTCCGCCGCGCGCCGCAGGCGTGCCGCCCGAGGGCGCGCGGCGCGGCGCCACGCGCACGCGCGCGCCGCTCGGGCGCCGCTGGAGGTGCCCCCCTGGGTTCTTCTCCTCCTCCTCCTCCTCCTCCTCCTCCTCCTCCTCCTCCTCCATCAGGGAGTCTGGACGGAAGGTTGGCCGCTGGGGGAGTCCCGAGCCTGTCCCGCCTCCTGCTCAAGGGGGGATCGAGCGTCGAGGGGCCTCCGTCGTTGCGCTCCGCCCTGGAGCCCCCGGGGGCCCCGCCTCGTGCGGGGTGCGCTGGCGGCCGCCCGGGGCCCCCTCGAGAGTCCTGGGGCCCTCCCGGCAGCACCCGAGCAGCGGGCGCCAGAAAAGAAGCGCCGCCCGCGGGGCCCTCGGGGGCGCGCGGCTGGACGCTGGCGGGCCGCCCGCGGGGTCGCCAGGGACCCCCCGGTGCGGCCCCGCAATTGGCGGTGCGAGCTGCGCGTGGCCGCCGGCCGAGCAGTCCGGGTGAGAGGGGGAGAGGGGGAGAGAGGAAGAGAGGGAGACGGAGAGAGAGAGGGGGAGAGAGAGGGGGAGAGAGAGAGAGAGAGTACACACACACACACACGCACACGCACACGCACACGCACACGCACACGCACACGCACACGCACACGCACACACACACACACCCACACCCACACCCACACCCACACCCACACCCACACCCACACCCACACGCACACCCACACCCACACCCACACCCACACGCACGCGCACGCGCACGCGCACACGCACGCGCACGCGCACGCGCACGCGCACGCAGCGCACGCGCACGCGCACGCGCACGCGCACGCGCACGCGCACGCGCACGCGCACGCGCACGCGCACGCGCACGCGCACGGGCACGCGCACGCACGCGCACGCGCACGCGCACGCGCACGCGCACGCGCACGCGCACGCGCACGCGCACGCGCACGCGCACGCGCACGCAACGCACGCGCGCACGCGCACGCGCGCACGCGCACGCGCACGCGCACGCGCACGCGCAACGCGCACGCACACGCACACGCACACGCACACGCACACGCACACGCACACGCACATGCACACGCACACACGCACACGCACACGCACACGCACACGCACACGCACGCGCGCACGCGAACGCGCACGCGCACGCACACGCGCACGCACACGCACGCACACGCGCACGCGCACGCGCACGCGCACGCGCACGCGCACGCGCACGCGCACGCGCACGCGCACGCGCACGCGCACGCGCACGCGCACGCGCACGCGCACGCACACGCACACGCACACGCACACGCGCACGCGCACGCGCACGCGCACGCGCACGCGCACGCGCACGCGCACACGCGCGTGCGTGCGTGCGCGCACACGCGCACACGCGCACACGCGCACACGCGCACACGCGCACACGCGCACACGCACGCGCACGCGCACACGCGCACACGCACACACGCACACACTCGCACACGCGCACATGCGCACACGCACACACGCGCACACGCGCACATGCACACACGCGCACACACGCGCACGCACATGCACACACGCGTACACACGCGCACACACGCACACACACGCGCACACACGCGCACACATGCGCACACACGCGCACACACGCGCACACACGCGCACACTCGCGCCACACACGCGCACACACGCGCACCACACGCGCACACACGCGCACACACACACACGCACGCACAACGCACACACGCACACACACACGCACACACGCACACACGCACACACGCGCACACGCACAACACCGCACACACGCACACAGCACACATGCACACACGCACACATGCACACACGCACACACGCACACACGCACCTACGCACACACGCACATACGCACATACGCACACGCACACACGCACACACGCACACACGCACACACGCCCACACGCCCACACGCCCACACGCCCACACACGCCCACGCCGCACGCACGCACGCCCGCACGCACGCACGCTCGCACGCACGCACGCGCACACACGCGCACACACGCGCGCACACACGCACACACACACACACACGCACACGCACACGCGCACGCACGCACGCGCACGCGCACGCGCACGCGCACGCGCCACGCGCACGCGCACGCGCACGCGCACGCGCACGCGCACGCGCACGCACACGCACACGCACACGCACACGCACACGCACACGCACACACGCACACGCACACGCACACGCACACGCACACGCACACGCACACGCACACGCACACGCACACACACGCACACGCACACGCACACGCACACGCACACGCACACGCACACGCACACGCACACGCACACACACACGCACACGCACACGCACACGCACACGCACACGCACACGCACACGCACACGCACAACACACACACATACACACACACACACACACTTCTAGCACATTCCTCTTCCTATATTTTGACAAGCCCGGGGGGGGGGGGGTAAAAACGCTCCCCCCCCCAAAACTGGGGGGTTTTCGGGTTTCATTGGACGTCCTTGGAAAAGGTCACCCGGCTTTCTGGGTCTCCACAAACGCCTTGCCAGCAGACCCAGAGCGATCCGAGGGGTCATCAGAAAGACTCAAGGGAGGCCCCAGACAGAACAAGAGCGCTCCAAGAGGGACTCCAATTGCGTCAGGACGGCCCAAAAGCCCCCCCCCAGGCACCCCAAAAAGCTTTCCAAGGCCTCAAAGCAAACAAATCGTCACATTCCCTTCGTAGAACTTTCAATTTTAGCATATTCGCCTTTCGGATTCCATCAGCTTTCAAGACGGTTCCAGAGCCTCCGAGATCGCCTCCAGACGCCCTAAAAGGCCCCAAAGAAAGCTTCAAGACGGCCGAGCCGGACCCCACGATCGCCCACGAGAGCCCCAAGACAGCCCATAATGGAACCAAGAGGCCCCCCAAGGGCTCCCAGCACAGATCCAAAAGGGCCATGGGAGGTCCCTGGAAGTGCCCAAGATGGATCCAAAGGGGGCTCCAGCGGGCCCAAGCTCCCCAAGACGGCCCAAGAAGGCCCCAGGACGGCCCATGAAGGCGCCAAAACGGCCCACGAGGGCCCCGAAAACACCTTCACGACGTTTCCGAATGCCAACATAAAGACCCCCAAGGCACCCCGAAAAGCTTTCCAAGGGGCCTTCAAACTACAAAAATCGTCCCATTCCCTTTGTAAGACTTACAATTTTAGCATTTTCGCCTTTCTGATTTCATCAGCTTTCAAGACGGTTTCAAAGCCCCCGAGATCGCTTCAAGACGCCCCAAAAGGCCCCCAAGAAAGCTCCAAGACGGCCGAGCCGGGCCCCACGATCGCCCACGAGAGCCCCAAGTCAGCCCATAATGGAACCAAGAGGCTCCCCAGGGGATCCCAGCACAGACCCAAAAGGGCCATGGGAGGTCCTCGGAAGTGCCCAAGATGGGTCCAAATTGGGCTCCAGCGGGCCCAAGCTCTCCAAGACGGCCCAAGAAGGCCCCAGGACGGCCCATGAAGGCGCCAAAACGGCCCACGAGGGCTTCGAAAACACCCCCGCGATGTTTCTGAATGCCAACATAAAGACCCCCAAGGCACTCCAAACAGCTTTCCAAGGGGCCTTCAAACTACAAAAATCGTCCCATTGATTTCGCAAAACTTACAATTTTAACAGATTCGCCTTTCGCATTTCATTAGCTTTCAAGACGGTGACGGTTCCAAAGCCCCCGAGATCGCCTCCAGACGCCCCAAAAGGCCCCCTAGAAAGCTTCAAGACGGCCGAGCCGGGCCCCACGATCGCCCACGAGAGCCCCAAGACAGCCCATAATGGAACCAAGAGGCCCCCCAGGGGATCCCAGCACAGACCCACAAGGGCCATGGGAGGTCCTCGGAAGTGCCCAAGATGGGTCCAAAGGGGGCTCCAGCGGGCCCAAGCTCCCCAAGACGGCCCAAGAAGGCTCCAGGACGGCCCATGAAGGCGCCAAAACGGCCCACGAGGGCCCCGAAAGCACCCCCACGATGTTTCCGAATGCCAACACTCATCGATTTTGCCCCCATGACATTTCACATTGCGACCCAGTCGTTGAGGGTCTCGTGGCATGCAGCGAAGATGCCCGAGGATGCCCCGTACGAGTTGCATACGTATGCATGCGCATACCCTTACACATAAATGTATATGTACATATGTACGCTGTATACACACATACAACAATGTCATTTATATGGAACGTGCATGCAAGTGCGCGTGTATACATGCATGCGCGCATGTACGCACGCACGCATTCCGCTTGCGTGCAGAACTCAAAGGACCAAGGTGCATGGCGCGCAGCGCCAATGCAGTCTTGTATATAGATATAGACACAGGGAGAGAGCAAGAGGGAGGGAGGGAGGAAGTCAGGGAAGGAGCATCAGGGTCCTGAGACGCACTGCGCAAACAGCCCAAGCATGGCTGGTCGAGGACTCGGGGCTCGCCCCATGTGTACCCTGCCCTATCCCGCAACTGCTCGTCTAAGTCTGCCCCGTCCCGTCACCCCCTCCCCCCGCATGCGCGGCCCTCCGAAAGCACGCGCTTCCGTTGGCGTTGCTGATCATGGATAAGATGTTGCTGCTGATGATGATGATGATGATGATGATGATGATGATGCTGATGACTATGATGACGACAACGACGACGACGATGATGATGATGATGATCATGCTGATACAGATGATGATGCTGTTGCTGATGATGATGGTGATGATGATGATGATGATGAGGGTGGTGGTGGTGATGATGATGATGATGATAATGGGTGGTAGGGTGATGGTGATGATGGTGATGAGGATGATGATGCAGATAATGCTGATGGTTTTGATGCTGATGCTGCTGATGCTGATGCTTTTGATGATGTTTGTGGTGATGGTGGTGATGGTGGTGGTGATGCTGATGCGGATTATGATGCTGATGCTGCTGCTGATGATGATGACGATGTTGCTAATGCTTATGATGCTGATGATTGTGCTGATGTTGAGGCTGTTGATGATGCCTATGATGATGCTGGTGCTGATGATGTTGATGATGATGCTGATGATGAGGATGATGATAAGGATGATGATGTCGATGATGATGATTATGATGATGATGATGATGATGATGATGATGATGATGATGATGATGATGATGATGATGATGATGCTGATGATGATGATGATGATGATGATGATGAGGAGGAGGAGGAGGAGGAGGAGGAGGAGGAGGGGGAGGATGAGGACGATGATGATGCTGTTGCTTCTTCTATGATGATGGTGGTGGGGTGGCGATTAGAGTGCTTATGACGATGACGACGCCGATACTGATGACGACGACGATGACAACACCGAGGAGGATGATTATGATCGGAGGTTTGGGGGTTAGATCGAATTGGAACGGAGAGCCCCCCTACCGGGAAATCGATTTCGATTTCGTGTTCGTGCCGTGCGTGCGGGCGAGGCGAAGCTGCGTGGGCGGGAGAGAGGAAATTCTCCTGTGGCTGGGCCGCGGCCGGACCAAAAGGTTCTCCGCCCGGCAACCCGTTGCGCGCAGTGTCCCGCCGGTGTCCCGCTGGTGTCCCGCTGGTGTCCCGCCGGTGTCCCGTCGTGGCTGGGCCGCGGCCAGACCAAAAGGTTCTCCGCCCGGCAACCCGTGTCGCGCGGTGTCCGGTGTCCCGCTGGTGTCCCGCTGGTGTCCCGCCGGTGTCCCGTCGTTGTCCCGTGGTGTCCCGTGGTGAGATCGACAGTGAGATCGATAGTGAGATCAATAGTGAGATCGATAATGAGACCGATAGTGAGATTGATAGTGAGATCTATAGATCTATAGTGAGAGATCGATAGTGAGATCTATAGTGATATCGAAAGTGATATCGATAGTGAGATCGATAGTGAGATCGATAGTAAGATCGGTAGAGTGGGATCGATAGCGAGATCGATAGTGTAATCGATAGTGAGATGAATAGTGAGATCGAAAGCGAGATCGATAGTGAGATCGATCGCGAGATCGATAGTGTGATCGATAGTGGGATGGATAGTGAGATCGACAGTGAGATCGATTGTGTCCCCCCCAACCTCCTTATCACCCGCAAGGTGGTCGTATAGGTAATTTTGTTCATGATGAGGATGAGGAGGATGGTTGATGGAGGCTTTATGGGGATGTTCGAAGATAAGAAGGGATGATGATGAGGAAGACGAGGGCGGTGGAAACGCAGAGAGCAAGACGAGGAGGAGGAGGAGGAGAAGAAGCAGGAGGAGCAGGAGGAGAAGCAGGAGGAGGATGACGACGACGAGGAGTAGGAGCAGGAGGCGAGCAGGAGGAGGAGCCGAGAGAGGCGGAGGGAAGAGCAGGCACCGACGACGGCGGTGCGAACGGCCCACTCGCTCGCCGCGCAGCTGCAGCTCGAGCGGCAGCTCGAGCGGCAGCTCGAGCGGCAGCTCGCCTCGCAGCGGCAGCTGGGGCGGGGCTCGACCCAGGACGCGCGCCCCGCGTTCGAATCATATTCTGCGGCGAGCGAGGTGGAGAGGTGAGAAGGAAAGTCCATGCGGACCTCCGACAGTTTATGTCTACGACGCCTTCTTTGTCTACTCATGGGGTCGCAGGGTATCGGTCCTGTTCGAAGCCAGTACGGTCATGAACGTTTGGTTAGCGTGTCGCGACGCCAGTTATGGCCCACCGCGCTTCGGCGCGGCACGCTAACCGCGACTGGTCCCCGAGCCTAACCGCGGCACGTTCACCGCGGCACGCTGACCGCGCCTGGTCCCCGAGCCTAACCGCTTCGGCGCGGCACGCTAACCGCGGCACGCTAACCGCGTCAATGTCCCGAGTCTGTCCTGGCCTTCCGCTTCGCGGAGCGGAGCGACACGCTATGCGCTCGCAGGGCATAGCGCGTCGCTGGGGCCGCCGCCGCGGCACGCCAAGCAGGGGGGAGGAGAAGGCTGGCGAAGGGGGGCTCTGCTTTGTGAGGGAGGGAAGGCTTGAAGGCTTGCAGGGGGAAGGCTTGGCACGCGCCGCCTGGGCCCTCCTGGGCCCTCGTCGGGTCCATCTCGATCTGGTCGGTCCGATTAGACATCGCTCGTGGCTGGCCCCGGCCGATTCGTCTCCGATCTTCCCGCGAGCCGATGCGGCCACAAGGCCTGCGTGGTCCTGCTGTGCATATGCTGCGGCCGCTCCGAGTCGATTCCGACTCCGTGCCGACGCGGCCTGTTTCGATGCACATTGCGGGTCGATGCGGCTCCGCAATGCGATGCTGCTCCTGGTCGCCAGCCCCCTCCTCCTCCTCCTCCTCCTCCTCCTCCTCCTCCTCCTCCTCCTCCTCCTCCTCTTCCTCGCTCCGTCCTCGCTCTGTCCTCGCTCCTCGCCCCTGCCTCGCTCCTCGCTCCTTCCTCGCTCCTCCCTCTCCGCTTCTCGCTCCTCGCTCCTCCCTCGCTCCTCCTCGCCCCGCGCTCGTTCCTCCTCCGGGCGGGGCGCGCCGAGGCGCGGCGCGGGCCTCCGGGGAGCCTCCCGCGCGGGGCGGAGGCGCGACGAGGGCGCGGCCGGCGGGCGTGGCTGCTCGCGCAGGGCCTGCCGGCACCTCACCCCCATGGCCCCGAGGGGGGGCTCCTCCTCCTCCTCCTCCTCCTCCTCCTCCTCCTCCTACTCCCTACTCCCTACTCCCCTACTCCTCCTCCTCCTCCTCCTCCTCCTCCTCCTCCTCCTCCACCTCCTCCTCCTCCTCCTCGCGGGCGCCCGGGTTGTTGAGCTGTCGAGAATTTGCGTAATACTTCAGCTCTTGTTGTCCGAGGCTCAGGCCTCTCGATCATGGACCTGGGCGGGGTCCAGCGAGTGCCACCAGACAGGCGCATCCGCTCAAGATCGGCTCCGGGGTCCGTCCTGTGGCCCACCCTGGCAAGTGGCTCGACCCGCTTCCAGTCTTGGCGGCGGGAGCCTCTAACGAGGACGCAGCAAAGCACCGAAACGGCGACGTCGACTTGGTCGACGACGTCGTCGTCGACGAGGTGGAGGGGGAGGAGGAGGACGAGGAGGACGAGGAGCACGAGGAGGACGAGGAGGAGAGGAGGAGGAGGAGGAGGAGGAGGAGGAGGAGGACGAGGAGGAGGAGGACGAGGAGGAGGAGGAGGAGGACGAGGAGGGAGGAGGAGGAGGAGGAGGAGGAGGAGGAGGAGAAGGAGGAGGAGGAGGAGGAGGAGGAGGAGCAGGAGGAGGAGGGGCAGGAGGAGGGTGAGGAGGAGCAGCTCCGCTCCGTGGCTCGTGCGCAGGACGACAGGGCCGAGGCCGCGGCGGCCGCGCGCCGGGCG
>CAUYUJ010001762.1:75000-87500 GCA_963575745.1 Prorocentrum cordatum
ATGGTGGTGGTGGTGATGATGATGATGAGGAGGAGGAGGAGGAGGAGGAGGAGGAGGACCATCATCATATGTGCACACCATTATAATGCGGCCTCCATCCCAGATCTTTGTTGGCGACCCATGCGGACCTAGACCTCGACTCTCCAGGTGATCCGCGTGGTTCTAGCAGGAAGGCTCGTGGGCGGTATAATTCCCGAATCGCGTTTCGCTATAGGGGGACCAGGAGAGTTCCTCCAGGGGGACGGGGAGCCGTGCCCGCCCAGTGCTGTCAGCCGTGTAACCCGAGACTTCATCACAACGTATTCTGGAGTCGCGCTCTCGCTTCAGTGCCGGCTACACTCTCGGTCCGGCTGGCCCTGATTCCGGGCCCTCATCTCCTCGACCTTTTTCTGCTCACAACCAAAGTTCTAACGGAAGTGGCCGATCAGAGTGCGACGTTGTATTCAGTCTGTATGCCGCCGCTTACTTTCGAGCATAGCGAACGACGTTTGTGGCATTTTAAAGCCGTGCGTTCGCCCCTGTCCCGGCTCCATGTTGCTCTCCCGGGGCTTCCTGGCCTTGCTTCTCCCATCCCTAGACCCGCCTACTTCACCTCTGTTGCTCATGGGGTGATTTTGGAGGTGGATAGACCTCCTACCCTGACACGTCGATCAAGGGATTGGTTGTTTTCGGTTCGCGAGAGGGCGTCGCGGCCGTCATTTTTGCGGGTCCAGGTCCGTTGGTTTCGGTCCCTGGCCACGTTCACGAAGGGGAGGTTTACTAAAGGGAGGTTTGTCCGCCGCCGACGATTTACTGGATCCAGTTGGATCCCCACGGTCCGATCTGCTTCTGGCGCCTTCCTGTTTCAAGGACCGAGTGGTTTCTCCTTCCTTCCTTCGTCCTCGGAGGGCGGGCGGAGATCCACTGTATTCCAACGCCTTCCTATGACATGCTTCTGCACCCCCCTTCCGACCGGCGTGCACGGCCAGGAACGTCTGCTTCGCGTGTCTGGACAGGCGTCGGGAGGATGGGAAAGGCTCGGGACGTTGACGCCTGGATCGGGTATAGCCAGGACCCCGGTTAAGGGGAGCCGGTTAGTGATTGGGCCCCGAAGCCCAAAATATGGACTGGAATCACTGAACCAGGTCTGCCGTAGCTGGTGTTTTTCGGGTGACGGCAGTTCCGGTTAGTGGAATGGGGCGGGGTGGGCGTCCCCCAGTACACATCACGGAAGCAGGTCCCACTAAACCCAGTTCTGGCAACGCCCGACTGGAAATGGGGACGTGGTCGGCGTGTCGCGCCGACATGTGGCGGGCCAGAGCTGGCGGAGCGACACCCTCAGCAGACGTTCCGGACCGTGTGCGGTAAGGCTTCGGGTTGCGCGCGGGCAGCCCTCGCCAGGTTGGCTGGCCTCGGCAGTCTCTCCGAGCAGCTCCAGCTTGCCTCCGCAGGCCCCCCCCGAGTTGTCTGGGCCGATCTCGACACCCTGGCGCCGCCTCCAGCGGCGCCCCAGGGGTGCTCCGCGCCCCAGGGCTGAGGTGCTGAGACCGCCCCAAACTACCCGGGTTGCCTCTTGAGGCCAGCTGGGGCTGCTCGGGGGGCCTGTCGAGGCCAGCCGGCCTACCAGGTGGGGCTCTCTGTGCGCAAACCGACGCCTTACCACATGCGGTCAGGAACGTTTGCTTAGCGTGTCGCTCCGCGGGGGGCTGGCCGACCACGCTTCAGCGCGACACGCCGACCCCGTCCCCATTTCCAGGCGTCAACTTCCCGAGCCTTTCCCAGCCTGCCGCCCCGCAAAGCGGGGCGACACTCTGCCCTCTCGCAGGGCACAGCGTGTTGCCGGGGCCGCCGCCGTTCCCGTCTGTGGCTCTATCAGCGCCGAGGTTTTCGGGCCTTTCGGACGTTTTTGCTGGCTCCTGGAAGTTTTGTCCCGCCTCGGGGTGCTCTCTGGCAGCCGCGCCTCGCCGAGAAGCGCTCAGGGGTGCGTGGGTCGTCCCGAACGGCCGCTGGGCATCTGAGCTGCGACCCAGAAGCCGGACGACGAGGATCACTGTGGGGCACCGGCCCAGGGGGGGGGCGAGGACGCGTCGACCCCAAGTCGCCCATGCATCGCGGATCATTAGGAGCCTGATATAGGCCACCCCGCCCAAGAGCGCTCGGTTTCGCTATCGGGGGCGGCCCTGTCGTCGATCCATCGGCGGTGCGTCGCTGATCCAGGCTCGACGTGCCCCCTGAGCCAGTCCTCCACCCCCCCTTCTGTCCCCCCCGCCCGAATGTTTTCTCTCAGAGGAGGACGTGGACGGGGCGCCCGCTGACTGCAAGGCGCCCGCCTGCTGGCAGTTCGTACGAACGGGTTAGCGCGAGGGGATCGGGGGTTAGGCATCGAGGTTCCCCGCGGTTCTTCAGCCTCGGAATGCTTTCCGGGTGCGCCTGGTCGAGAGCGCCCTGGGGGTGCTCTGATCGTCCCGCATGGCCTCCGGGGAGCCGAGTTGTGGTCCGAACGCCACCAGCTTGTCGGCGCGCACAAGTGGGGGTCGCGAGGGGGGCGTGCTCTTGCGGAAACCTGGGGGGCGTTCTCAGAATGCAGGGGTTTCTCAGAAGCCGTCCAAGAGTGGGGCGGCCAAGAGTGGGGTGATGACTAGGGATGGGGTGGATACCATGGCGGGGGCCATGATGTCTCCACAGATTTCATGGCGCCTCTTGTTATTTTCCATACGTCCCTGGCCCCCGCCCTGGGCCGCGCACATGGCGCCGGCCATGATTTGCGCGCCCCCCCCCTCTTGGACCCCCCTCTTGGCCGCCCCCGATAAAGAGGCCCTCGCCCTGAAGAGGCACCTCGCCATCTTCAAAGGCCACCCTCCTCGCGCCACCCCCTTGTGTCTAAGTCTGGCAGAGCCTGGCTGCGGGCACGAGGGGTGGGGGCGGCGCCATGGGGGGCAGGAAGCTCTGGCTAGAGCAAGAGGCGGGGAGATTCCAAGAGTTGGTTAGGGCGTTTCCCCTTGAGGGAAAAGCCCAAGCCAGGCCCAGATCGCGGCCTCTTTGGGCTGGCTAGCGTTTCCCTTCTCACGATGGGGTTCAATCCTCCAGGATTCGTTTGACGTGTCTCGCCCCGTTCTTGCTTCCTGGAGGGCCCTTGAGGCCACGGCTGGTCGCATCTCGAACCGAAGGGGCACAGGAGGGGGCCCAAGGACTGATTTCACTTGGGCATGGGCCAAGGGAGGGCGTGGATGGGGCGCTTGCTGAGCGCAAGGCTCCATGGCGCACGCACCAGGTCTTCGCGCTTTGAAGAGTTGGCATTTTCCGAGGCTTTTCGTCGCCGCGACTGGACGCGGCTCGGAACTCCGACTTGGACGCTCTTCTTTCTCCCATCCTTATTCTTTATGTGTGTACTATGCCACCGCGCCCGCCGATAGCCACCGGATCTAGGGGGAGGACATGTACACATGAAAACCAAAACAAAGTCTACTCAACAAGGACGTTTTGCCGTCGACGTTGCAAGATGCGCGGCAGGAATGGGACAGGGTACACATCGCGCGCGAAGGGGCGAAACGTCGCACTCGCCTTGTGCCATGTGCCATGCTCATTGTTTCTGGGACGTTGGCTCCCGCTGAGGCGCGGCGCGCATTCGTTTTGCACTTTGGCTCGCCACTTCGTCGACGACAGGGTCGCGCGCGAGCGGGCGAAATGTCGCTCTCGCTTCAGCGTCTCGCCGATCTCGCCCAAAGGTGACACTCTCGCCATGGGTGCGGCGCTCATGTTCCGCGTGCGAGTGCTGAGTTGGCGAATTGTCGCCCTCGCCCACGCCACGCCTGGAAGTGGCGCTCCCGCTCGGGCGCGGCGTGTGGTTTTCGGTCGCCGAGTCGCGGGAAAGGGGCCGCGCGAGAGCTGGCAAAAGGTTTTCTTTTATCGCCCAAGCAGCTCGCAGATGCTGCGCGAGAGTGGCGGTGCTGCTTCGGCGCGGCGCAGCCTTCGTCCTCGCCGCGCTCCTCGAACATTTGGCCGCGTGGGGGAGGGCTACACGCTGCTTCCGCCGCAGCGCCGCGCAGCGGTGCTCTGGAAGTTTTTGCCCGCGCCCGTGCGGGGCTCGTGTCTCGCTCCGCTCCTCTCGCCAGGGCGTCGGCAGCGGAGCCGCGCGCGAGCGTCTTCTCCGCTCGCTGGGGGGGAACGCGCGCCAGTCCCAGCATCAAATTCAACCGATGACGACGGCGACGACGACGACGACGACGACGGCGGCGGCGGCGGTGGCGGCGGTGGCGGCGACGACGACGATATCATGGGCCCTCAATGTGATGGGAGGGACCGTGGGCATGGGCGGTGTCCAGTGATTCGTTCAACCTGGCTGCGTACCGTGATTCGTTCTCCCACCGGCACTGCTGGAGCTATTCCTGCTGGCACCTCTACACTGTTCCTGCTCCTGTTCACACTCCCGCTCCTGTTCCTACTCCTACAACTCCCAGCCCTAGCTTCATTACTATTCACCACCAAGTGCTCATACTCCCTTCGCCTCTGCCCCGATCAGAGGGCCAAGCAAGGTCATTAGTTTCGACATCAAGCACACATGTTGCAATGTCTTCGCTTCCCCTTCGACATGGACGGCTTGGACTCGACGCCGCAAGATGCGTTGCTGGAGCGAGATGCGGCGCACCTCGCGTGCGAGAGATTGAAATGCCGCTCCCACCTCAGCGCCGTGCCTTGTTTCCCCAAAGTCTACGCTGCTGCCGGGGCGCGGCGCACGTTTCTTGGCCGCGGAGCCCGTCGAAGGCGAGACCGCGCGCGAGAGAGCGACATGGCGTGCTCGCCCGCGCGCCGCGAGGTGCCTCGGTGGCTGCTGCGCTCCCGCCCGGGGCGCGGCTCCGCGTGTGCGCAGTCGCGGCCAGGCCCCGTCGGCGGTGGGGCCCCGCTCGGCAGGGCCAAAGTCTGGTCTTCGCCGGAGTGCCACGCCATCTTCTCTTCCCCGAAGGCCGCGCTCCCGCTCGGGCGCGGCTCGCCTTGCTCTGCTCGCCGAGCCGAGCGAGAGCGGGGCCGTGAGCGTACGTACGGTGTGATCCACAGTGGGCTTCGCCATCCCTCCGCGTGGGCACTCGACGCGGATGCTCGAGCACGAAGGCACATTCGCGGTGCACCCTGCGCCCATTCCGCACGTGCTTTCGCCTGCCGAGCACGTCACGCTTCGTAGACACCACTACCGCCCAGCGTGAGCCCTCTGCGTGCCGTGCTCCGCGCTGCCTTCGCGTCGGAGTGCTGTGGAGTTGCGGCATCCAGCGGGAGCTGCGTGGTTAGGCTTTGGGGCAGGGTGGCCGTCCTCGCCTTCCGCTCGGGCGAGGGCGCCCCGCGTCGTGTTCGGTCTCGCGCCGCGGTGTTTCTCACGGGCGGGGCGGTCGATGCTCCAGGATTTGTTTGTTGCTGGTTTTCACCGACGTCGTCCCAGTGCCGCGGGAGAGAGGATGACAGAGGGGTGGACCTGCTGGCCCGAGCTGGCCGAGCTGAAGCTCGAGCACGTCTTTTCGTGCTCGTGCTCCTGCTGCGACCTCCTGCTGCAGGCCTCAGGCACCTCTCGCCCTCGTGCTCATGGTCTTGCGGAGCTCCTGCGCATGATCTTGCTCCTGCTCCTGCCCAGGACTCTATTTGCCTGTGCAGTCCTACCCCACAGCGGCCTCAGCCCGCACTCGTCGCCGTCCCTCGTGCTCTGCTCACTCCCTCCTGCCGCTGCTGCAGCCGCTGCCGCTGCCGCTGCTTCTCCACCTTTGCCGCCGAGGCGTGCACCATCCTCCCTCGTCCTCCGATCCTCCGAGAGGGTGCGAACATACGTTGAGCGATAAGCCTTGGCGCGAATATGCTACTTGAACACCTTTGGAGGCGTCGAGTGGCAGTGGCCTTGCGGGTCGTCTTGCGGTGGGCCAGGGGGTCGTCTTGCGGGGGGCCAGGGGGTCGTCTGCTGCGTTCCATGATGCAGGAGTCGTCTTGCAGGGGTCCAGGGGGTCCCGGCGTCGGGGGTGGGGGTGGCTTCTACTTTGCCGCCGAGGCGTGCACCATCTGCATGGAGGACTTTCGCGCGGGGGACCGGCAGAAGACGCTTCCCTGCTTCCACCGCTTCCACCAGCATTGCATAGACAGGTGGCTGCGGCAGAGGGCCGTGTGCCCGATCTGCAAGACGCCCTTGCTGCAGCGGCTGTGAGGGCGTACCGGAGGAAGAGAATATGGAGGGAGGCAAGAGGAGGGGGCGAGGAGGGTGAAGGAGGAGGTTTCGCAAGAGGAGGCGGAGGGGGAGGCAGGGTGAGGAGGAGGAGGAGGAGGAGGAGGAGGATAAAGGAGGAGGAGGAGGAGGAGGAGTGAGGAGGAGGAGGAGGAGGAGGAGGAGGAGGAGGAGGAGGAGGAGGAAGAGGAGGAGGAGGAGGAGGAGGAGGAGGAGGAGGAGGAGGAGGAGGAGGAGGAGGAGGAGGAGGAAGAGGAGTGAGGAGGAGTTGGATTCTCGGAGGATGAGCAAGGAGGAAGAGAGGGAGGCTGAGTGGGGAGGAATAATTCCCCAATCAGAGCTTGCCTCTGTAGGGGTCCTATAGCGGATTCATATGGTTAGGTTAGGTTTGCCGCAGATGTTCGCCGCACGCCTGGGTGCCGGGGTGCCCGGGGGTGCCCGGGTGCCCTGGCTTGCCCGGGCTTGCCCGGGCTTGCCCGGGGGTGCCCGGGTGCCCGCCTGGTAGCCCTATAGCCCTATAACCCTAGAGCCTTATAGCCTTATAACCCTATAGCCCTCTAGCACTACAGCCCTATAACCCCAATAACTTTGTAACCCTATAGCCCTAATAGCTCCATAGCTTTATACCCTTATAACCCTATAGCCATATAGCTCTATATCCCTATAGCCCTATAGCCCTCTAGCCCTATAGCCTTATAGCCCTATAGCACTATAGCCTTATAGCCCTAATAGCCCTATACCCCATATAGCTCTACAGCCCTATAGCCCTATAGCCTTATAGCCCTATAGCCCTATAACCATTTAGCCTTATAGCCCTATATTATCAAGATGTTGATTTGATTTTCATCTGTTATCATAATATTACTAAGAAGGAGAGGAAGCAGGCTAGCAAAATCAATCTCAGTAAATAGCATTACTGCACAGAGCTTGCCTCTGTATGAGTCCTAGCGGATTCATATGGTTAGGTGAAGTGTGCCGCCGATTTCGGTGGCCGTCCAGGGTGCTCAGGTGCCTGGTAGTCCTATATCCTTATAGGGCTATAGCTTTATAGCCTTATAGCCCCATAGCCTTATAGGCCTATAGCCCTATAGCCCTATAGCCGTATAGCCCTAATAGCCCTATACCCCATATAGCCCTACAGCCCTATAGCCCTATAGTATTACAGCCTTATAGCCCTATAGTCCTATAGCCCGAGAGCCCCATATCCCTATAGCCCAAATAGCCCTATATCCCATATAGCCTTATAGCCTTAAAGCCCTATAGACCTATAGCCTTACAGCCTTATGGCCCTATAGCCCTATAGCCCTGTAGCCTTACAGCCCTATAGCCGTATAGCCCTATAGCCCCATAGCCTTATATCCCTATACCCCTATACCCAATAGCCCTATAGCTTTATAGCCCTATAGCCCCATAGCCTTATAGCCCACAATAAAACATGTTTGGATTTTTCCCCAGTGTCATATTGCTAAGAAGGAGAGGGACTATACGAATACGAATCATATCAGTAATGAACCTTCGAAGCTGATAATACGAAATAATAGTACGTCTCATGCGACTAGCAATACTAGCGCTATTCTTACTACTAGTACTAGCAATACTTCTATTAATGCTGGTCGTATTACTGATCACATTAACAGTAATCCTCACGCTACTAACAACAATGCTGTTCATCGAAATTTCAGACTAGTATTGATACTACGACCAATGCAAATAACAATGAGTTCAATACTACGAATCATAGTCAGCAGACACAAATCAGAAGCGAGGATAAGGAAAGGAGGGAGACGGGAGGAGGTGGGGGAGTGGGGGGAGTGAAGAGACATTATTACGGGGAGGGGAAGGAGGAGGAGGACGGGGACGAGGAGGAGGAGGAGGACGAGGAAGAGGAGGAGGACGAGGAGGAGGAGGAGGAGGAGGCGCAGGAGAGAAGGCGGAGGGCAAGGAGGAAGAGGGGAAGGAGGACGTCCTCAGAGCGGCCCCGGCTTGACGTCCACGCGCCCGGCCGCGAAGGCGGGACGGGCCCGAGGCGAGTGCCGCGAGAGAAAGATGGCTCGGCTCCTCCCCTCGGGGGTGCCCGTGCTGGGAGAGCTGCGCGAACGGGAGCGACGGTCGGGCCAGGCGAAACGGCAGAGGCTCTCGGGCATGGAACAGAAGTCAGGAGCAACGATAGGCAGGAACGAAGAGGTTCTCTGTCGCGGCGGCTTCGTTGGTCCCGGGATTTGTTTCAACAGCTGCGCCTCGTCGAGGGCGTTTTGGGGATGCTGGAATCTTTCCAAACGGCCGCCGGAGTGCCGAGTTATGGCCCGAAAACCATGCGGGGGTAGGCACAGGGGGGGTGCATCGACCCCCAGTCGCCCATTGATCGCCGATAGGGGCCCGACAGCCCCAGCCTGCCCAGGAGGGTGCGGACTTACGATCTGAGGCCCATCGCCGATCTGTTGGCGATGTATCGCCGATTCCAGGTCGATGCATCCCCCCCTATGCCATTGCTCCTCGAAAGTGATATCGTGAGACCACCTGGGCCCACAGAGCTGGTGGGACTCTCGTGTCCTGCCCTGGCTCCTACTGCCACTCTGGAGTCACATCCACCTGCCGACAGCAAGCTCCGCCGCAGTGTGCCCGCGCCGCACTCGGTGTCGCAACATGTCCGTCAGGGATCGGGGCGTTCGGGTCGGAAGTTCGAGGTTCGAGGTTGGGGGTTCGGGGTTCGATGTTTTAGGGCGGCTTTTCGTCGGTGAGCGGCTGGTTTCCCAGCCTCGGGGTGCTCTCTGGCGGGCCTCGCCGAGGGCGCTCCAGTGGCGCCCAGGCCGCCCCGAACGGCCGCTGGAGACCGGAGTTCCAGGCAGTCGGAACGGACGAAACAGTGGGAATTGGGGGGAGGGGAGGGATCTGCTCCGAGAAGAAAATGCCCATCGGTCGTTGAAAGCAGGTAATTTTGGAGTCCCATATTCCAATCTACTTT
Source organism: Prorocentrum cordatum (assembly GCA_963575745.1). Taxonomy (NCBI): domain Eukaryota; class Dinophyceae; order Prorocentrales; family Prorocentraceae; genus Prorocentrum; species Prorocentrum cordatum. The sequence continues at coordinate 84,135 of CAUYUJ010001762.1, forward strand.
AGGCGCGCGCCTTCCTGCTTCAGTGATCGAGTGGCTTCAAATGTTCCGTCCATTTAGCGGGCGGGCGGACACCCAATCTATTTCCAACGCCTTTCTTACTTCATGTTTCTACCTACTTCTTCCGACCGATGTGTACGTTAGAAACGTTCACTTTTGGAGTTCCGCGCGGATTTCTGGGATCGGTGCTGTGGGTTCAGGGCGGCGCCTTCAGCACCGCTGGCGCGCACCGCGCGCCAGGGAGGAGGAGGCCAGCACCGATCATAGAAATCCGCGCGAACCTCCAACAGTTTTACGGCAATGAACCTTGTACTTGGGGTAAAACGGGGGGATTGGGAGAGGGGGGCTGTACGAAATCTGCCGAATGCAGCTGGTTCCGATTCGGCCGCCAGGCACTTTCCTCGTCACACTGGCGCTTAGAAAATGAGCTACGTGAGCTGAGTTGCTAAGCCCCCCGTACCACCACCCCTCTTGTCCGACTCGATCCTCCTCTCGGTGCACTTGAAGTGGCGCGAACGGGAACGATGGTGGAATCAGTCCGGCGTGGCTAGGACGAGGATAAATCCGTTCGAGAGCGTTGCAGAACGCTCTGAGAGCGTTCTGGACCGCTCTGAGGGCCTCGGCGGCGGCGCCCGAGACGTTCTCTAGAGCCGCCGCATCTCAGAGATTCTCGATTTTTTATCATCCGATGTGATCCCCGTCCTGGCTTCGTCTTAGGATGGAGGCTTTGGAAGTTTGTTTGAAGTTGTTGGCTCTTTTTTGTCCCCTTCCGGTGGAGGCCTTCAGATACCGAGTTGCTCTCTGAAGACCTCTGGAGACCCCCAGAGACCCGGCAGATCTCTGGAGACCTCAGGGAGCAGGAGGAGGAACAGGAGGAGGAAGAGGGGGGGAGCAGGAGGAGGAGGAGGAGGAGGAGCATGAGGAGGAGCAGGAAGAGGAGGATAAGGAGGAGCAGAAGGAGCAAGAGGAGCAGGAAGAGGGAGGCAAAACAGAGGAGGCTCGGTGTTCCGTGGGTCCCTCTGTGAATTCGGCACCAACACCGATATCGGGGGATCGCTTCCGCCAGAGGAAGGTTATCCGCGACAAGGTCGTTGGCAGTACTGCTCAGGCCACCTGAGAGGCCCGAACATTGCCGCCACCACCGACATCGGGGTCGATCGTCCCCTCGGTGGACACGGCCGCCGACATCGGTGTTGGCGCCGGCTTCTGGGCCACCGATGGAGGGGAGGAGATTGTTGGTGTTTGGCTGTGAATGCTTGGTCTCCTCTGGGCCTCTGGAGACCTCTGGGTGTCCCTGGATACCTCCAGAGACCCCTTGAGATTACTTTTGGGGGGACTGGGAGAAGAGGGGGAGGGGAAGGAAGAGGAGGATGAGGAGGAGGAGGACCTGTGCAATCCAAGACGCATCAACGATTTTGCATTAAGCCATCCTTCCAAGTTCCCTCTTCACAGGCCCTGCAATACTTTGTTCTCACTGCGCGGAGTGCCCAACTGTAATATATCATGATACAAGAGAAAAAACCAATCGGGGCTATAGGGATAGGGGGCTATAGGGCTATTGAGCTACAGTGCTATAGAGCTATAGGGCTATAGAGTTGTAGGGCTATAGGGCTATAGGGCTATAGGGCTATAGGGCTTAGGGCTATAGGGTTATAGCTTGCCCTTCTACTTTTTCCTGTCCTCTCCTCTCATTTTCTCCTCTCCTGTGTTCAGCTTCTCCCCAATATCTGTTCTCTCCTTGCTCATCCCCTGCGACTCCTAGGTACACCTTACGCGCGAGTTGTCTTGCTGTCGCTCTTGCACCACCGCCATGCAGATGATTTTAGATGAAACATGAACTTTGCGCCCCCGCTTTGGCGCAGCTCTTGTTTTTCGCTGTCCGCGTTATCAGGATACGGCACTGCGCGCGCGAGAGCCCGCAGTGTCTCGTTCGCCTCAGCGCCGCGCAGGTTCGTCCAGCAGGGAGTTGCGTTCCCGTTTGGGCGCGACGCGTGGCTTCTCGAGAGGGGCAGCGCGCGAGACAGCAAACTGTTGCTCTCGGCCAGTCGCCGCGGTGTTCTTCATGAATGTTACGCTCCCGCTTGGGCGCGCATATTCTTCACATTAACACATACACGTTGCGAGTTTGCATCGCCAGTCATATTTGAACGTGATCCGCGTGCTGGAGAGCGAAGCGGGGGGATTTGAATCGAAGCCCAGATCCTCTCCTCGTTCTCGGCCTCATCACGGTTGCAAGCATCGTTCCCTCACGCACGCTCCACTCGTCCGGTGTCGTCGTCGTCGTCGACGTCGTCGCCGTTGTCGTCGTCGTTTGTCGTCGTCGTCGTCGTCGTTTGTCGTCGTCGTCGTCGCCGCCGTCGGCGTCGGCCTCGGCGTCGTCGTCCTGGCCGCAGCTTTGGGCTCCGTGCGCCCGCTACGCACCCGAGGCGCACCTCGGCCGGGGTTTTGTGCGGGGGGGTCGTTCTGTGCGGGGGGGTGGCCGCCGGCCGGCGGTGCGGCAGAGGGAGGCAGGGGCCGACGGGCATCCTTCGGAGAAGAAGGACGCCACAAGCATGAACTTGATGGCCCTGTTTTCCACCACCACCACCATAAGTTGGAGGGGAGAGGGAGGGGGTCCTCCTCCCCCTCTTCTTCCTTCTCCTCCTCATCCTCCACCTCTTTCCCCCTCCAATTTGTGGCTGTGGTGGTGGAAAACAAGCCCATCAAGACTTCTGGTGCTCCGCGCGGATTTCTTGAATCCGCGCTGGGCCCCCCTGGCGGCGCCTCCGGCGCCGCCACTGGCGCGCTCCGCGCGCCAGGGAGGGGGGTCCAGCGCAGATCCACGAAGTCCGCGCTGAGCGCCAACAGTTTATGCTTATGGCGTTTTTTCTTCTTCTATTCCTGGCTCCTCTTCCCCTCCCTGCCTTCTCTCGCCAGAGGGAAGACTTCGGTAGTAAATCATGGGAGCCTGGTATACCCTCTCAGTGCCGTCTTCAGCGTCGATGAGCGTCTATTAGCGTCTGGGAGTCGACGAGGCAGCGCCGATTAGCGTCGGTTTGCGTCGATCAGCGGCGATTTAGCGTCGATTAGCGGCGTTGATTAGCATCGCTCCGCAAGAGTCGACAAGATGGTATGGGAGGCTGACATCAGTTGCCACCGAAATTTCCCCCGAGGGAAGAGACACGATGACCGTGACCCAGGTGCCTCGAGATCCTGTCGAAACCGATCGTCGCGATGGCTCACGATTGGAGGATGACCGTTGCCGTCGCCGATTCGCGAGGATGATCCAGGAATTGACGATGACCGAGACGGACATAATCAAGCTCGGCACCGACGTTTCCTCGCTCAGTCTTGGTAGTGCTCTTCGATCCGGGGATTCCTCGTTCTCCT
>CAUYUJ010001762.1:92500-97430 GCA_963575745.1 Prorocentrum cordatum
AATGCGAGAGCCACATTGTGAAGAGGAACCGCCCTCAATCCGTAAAAATCTGTGGCGCGGCGCTAAGGCGAGAGCCACATTTTGAAAACGGCCCGCCCTCAATCCGTAAAGCTCTAGCAAATTCTTAAAACGAATGTGCGTGGCGTTAATGCGAGCGCCACATGTTGAAAAGGACACGCCCTGAATCCGTGAAGCTCTGGCACATGTTTATCATAAAGGTGCGCGGCGCCACAGCGAGAGCCAAGTTTTGAAAACGAACCGCCCTCCATATATGAAGCTGTTGTCACTTTCTAGGCTTCAGAATAATAGATGCAGTTGGGTGAGGAAGTCTTAGGCGAAACGCCCGGCCCGCCCTAACAACTGGCTTCGGGGTGCGACAGGAAGAAATTATGTAGAAGGAAAAGCAATGGAGGAGGAGGAAAAGGAGGAGGAGGAGAAGGACCAGTGTAAACCCAAGAGTCATCAATGATGTTGGAATAAACCCTCCCTCCAAGCTTCTTCTTCATCAGCACCTGCAAGGGTTCATCTCCACTGAGGAAACTGCTTCGTTGGAAGTCAACCGTTTGAAGACCCTGACACCTGCCAAACCATCATTCCTGGGAGTCCACCGCCTCGGATCAGCTCGACTGTTGCGCCGTGACAATCCTGAATTGCGCCAGAACGCCATTCTTGGGAATTCAACACAGCGGGCCAACATAACTGTTGCACCATCATGATCCTGAATCCTTTCAAAACACAGTTTCCGGTACGTTGATGATGGGAATCCGTGGAGCGCTTGCAAGTTTTAAAACGAGTGTGCACCGCGCTAAGGCGAGAGCCACATTTTGAAAAGGAAATGTTGGAAACGAATGTGCGCCGCGCTACGGCGAGAGCCACATTTTGAAAAGGATCCGCCCTCAAACCGTGAAACGCTTGCAACTGTTTGGAATACATATGCGCCGCGCTAAGGCGAGAGGTACATTTTGAAAGCGACCCGCCCTCCGCCCGTGAAACTCATGCAATTGTTTGAAACGAATGTGCGCCGCGCTAAGGCGAGAACCTCATTTTGAAAACGACCCGCCCTCCGTCTATGAAGCTGTTGCCAACTGTTAGGCTTCAGGGTCATAAGCGGTGAAGAATTCTCAGGCGAAGCGCCCGGACCGCCCGACAAATTGGCTTCGGGGTGCGACAGGGAGAAATTATTTATATAAGGAGAAGGAATGGAGGAGGAGGAGGAAGAGGAGGAGGAGGAAAAGGAGGGGAAGGAGGAGGAGGGGAGGGAATAAGTGGTGGAGGATGCTGATGGGCAGGGGGAGGAGGAGGGGAGGAGGGGTGGAGGGTAAAAGCAGAGATGAGTGGGGAATTGGGAGGACTGGGCGTTGCGGAGATGGGCGGAACGGGGGGGGGAGGGGAACGGATGCGGGAGGATGAGCACGGAGAAGAAAGATGGCTGGTGGGAGGGAAGAGTGATGGACGAAGTGGAGGTGGACGGAGCTGGATGGCAGTTGAGGGAGGGAGGGGATGGGGGGGGCGGGAGAGAGGATAAGGGGGGGAGGGAGGGGATGGACGCCCCCTATTCTTCCCTCTCTCTGTCTCGCTCTCTTTCTTTCTTTCTTTCTCTCTCTCTCTCTTTGTGTTGTCTCTTTCTCTCTCTCTCTCTCTCTCTTTTGGTTCTCTCTCTCTCTCTTTATCTTTCTCTTTTGTTTATTATCTCTCTCTGTCTCTCTTTCTTTCTCTTTATGTTTGTTTGTTGTTTTGTCCTCTCTGTCTCTATCTTTCTCTTTTGTTTCTCTCTCTCTCTCTCTCTCCCTCTCTCCCCCTCTCTCCGGCAGTGCCTTCGACCAGACCGGGCTTAAGGGGGGGGCCATTCACGCGGGGCGCCTGAAATCTGGGGCGCCGACCCGGGCCCCTCCCGATGCCGCTCGCCTGCGCCCCCCCCCACAGTCAACCCGCATAGGAAGGATGGGCGACCTTCCCAAGGGTACCCTTACATCCTTGCCTCCTCGGCCCATCCTTGGCCACTTTCGTTGGCCGCGCCCCGCTCGGAAAGCTTCGAAATGGGCGTCCAAGGCCCTTGCATCCTTATCGCGCATCCTTCTTACACGGGTTGGCTGCAGTCCTGATGCCCCCCCCCCGCCTTGCGATGTCCTCAGTCTTCTGCTGCTCGTGCGTGCCCCCCTGCTCATACTCTGCCCACTGCACGGGTCAAGCTATTCCTGGGGGCGGTGGTCCCCCGGGTCGCCACCCTCGGGATCGACCCCCCGCCTCCCAGGATCGCGCTTGAGCCCGGGGCACCAGAGCCTGCCCCCCGCCCGTCATCACCGATGATAAAGAAACGCGCTCTTACCAGCGCAGGAGGAGCCCAGTGGCAGAGAGCAGAGAGACGGCACGACGCGACGACGGCCAGCGGCAGACGACAGAGGAACGACGCAGCTCTGCTCCCCTCACCCCTGCCGCCAAGTCCAGAGAAGGGCTTCATCTGTCGCCCAGTGGCGCCCCCCTGCTTCCTCTCCTCGAGCCGCTGTCCGCAGCCGGCAGCGCGCCCCCGTGCGCGTTGTGCAGACCTGCGCCCCCGATCGGTTCGGAAGAGGCGGGTGGTCGCTCTTGGCGCTTGGGTTCCCCCAGCCTGTTCTGGCGGCGCCTCCCACATGTTGTGACCGCACCGCTTCTTGGGCACGCCACTCTGCCAAGCCGAGCTTCGACGACGACCTGCCTTCCCATCTTCCTGCTCCCTCCTCCGCCCTTCTCCCCCCCCCCCGAGATCCTTCATGACCCGATATTATTGAGTCTGCGGGCCCTGGTCCTCCCGACCCCTTCCCCAGGATCGGTGGGTCATCCCGAGTGGGTCTCTGACGGTCGCGGCGTTCGAGAAAGGGTTCTAGAGGCCGAAAGTACAGAGGAACCTCAGACGCATCATGTTCGACTCTCTTGAGGTCGATGTCTCCCGGACCAAAAATCCGCTCTTAGCCGATCCCAGACCCGTCCTGGGGTCCATCCTGGCTAGTTTTCCACCCTGGATCGAGCTTCGACGGCCCAGGGGCCGAAAATCAGTCTCCCGACGTCAAGCACATTCTCCTCTCCTGCCCGTCTCCCTCCCCGGCGGCGGGCTGGCATGGGGACCGTACAGGCAGGACACCGAAACGAGGAACACTGTTGGTTTGAGGAGTGATCGTTTTCTTATTCATTGTTTTGCCGATCGGCGTGGGCCCTCGCATTCCCCCCCCCCTCACACCCCATGGAGTAGATCTTGGCTGTTTTTGGCGCCTGATTCGAGCAGGTGGAGTCCCTCCCCCATGGGACGCACTGCTGCAAAGAGTCGCGTTGAGCAGAGGTCCGGAGCCAGACCCCCCCCTTCCCCCTCTCTTTCGCGCAGTGTCGAAACGCCGAATAAGAAAACGCTCACTTGGGTTAAGTCGGGCCTGTCCCTCTGCAGGAGGCATATTCAAAAATACTAAAAAAAATCGTGTGGGGACGATTTTCTAGCATTCTTTGGATGTTGTTTGAATCGTTTCTGAGTTTATCTATATATACGTTTCAAACATCTTATCTTTGTTATTATTCGTAGCATGTTTATAGTAGTCTTTGTTATTTTCGACTATGTTTCGTCAAGAATCCGCCTGTAGGGGGACCTGCCCGACCTAACACTTGGGTCGAGGAGGGGCTCGGGTCTCCGCGCCGTGCTTCCAGTGAGGGTCTGGGCAGCCCGCCTTCGCCAGAGTAAGGGGCCCCTCTGCTCCTCACTGGGCGCTCCTCCCGGCAGCGCGAGGAGCGGAGGCGTTACGTCGGGCGGTGTCCCTCCACAGGAGGGATACCCAATAACAGTAAAATCAAAACATATTAGGGGAATGTGTTTTCGACTACTTCTGATTCTCCTGGGATATGTTTTGGCTGATTTTTATCTTTCGTCCAACATCCGCCTGCAGGAGGACATGCCCGACCTGATGATAGCGGGGCCGAGTGCGCCTGTGAGGATGGGGGCTCGGTCCGGGGCGGCGTGTTGCAGCACAGGTGGTTTGCAGTGGGGCTGCCTGGGGCCTCCTCCTCCTCGTCCCCCTTACCGCTCGCCGCCGTCCTCTGCCTCCTCCCCTTCCCCCCCCCTCCTTGTTTCTTTCGCCACGCTTGGAGGTCAATGTCGATCCCCACAGTCAGGACGCTGGGATGATCTGGCGGGGCTAGGACGGGGAACAGTCCGTTCCAGAGCGTTCCGGAACGGTCCAAGAGCGTTCCGGAACGCTCTGAGACGAACGCGGCGCCAGAGAAAACCTCCAAAGCCGTTGGATCGCAGGGATTCTCGATTTATCCTGATCCGATTTCATCCTCGTCCTGGTTTCGCCTTAGATGTCCGTACCCTGCGATGGCCGTATCCTGTGATAGCCGTTTCTTCGGGCCCGTCTCCCACGGAGATCACATGCGCCCCCCAGGCGACGACCAGGATGAGCAATTCGCTGAACTCGCCAACACGGAGGCCCTGCCGTTGCTCGGCGCTGTCGTCGCCAGAGGAGGAGGATGATGATGATGGTGATGCTGGTGATGATGATGATGATGATGATGATGATGATGATGATGATGATGATGATGATGATGATGCTGATGATGATGATGATGATGATGATGATGATGAGGAGGAGGAGGAGGAGGAGGAGGAGGAGGAGGAGGAGGAAGATGATGAGGATGATGAGGATGGTGATGCTGATTGCGGTTAATCCAAAGGCCCTGATAACGAAACTTAGCAAAACAGTCCCCTGGGACTGTTTTCAAGAACGCCTGTTCTTTAAAACAGTCCCCTGGGACTGTTTTCAAGAACGCGACGCAGGGGTAGTGACGAGGAGCGGGGAGGATGATACGACGACGACTGGACGCCGCGAGATGAAATTGGAGGCGTTCCGTTGTGAGAGACGGAGGAAGAGGAGATAGAGTATGGAAGGAGGAGGAGGAGGAGGAGGAGGAGGAG
>CAUYUJ010001763.1:0-2500 GCA_963575745.1 Prorocentrum cordatum
CCCTCCCCCTTCGCCCTCCTCCTCCTCCTCCTCCCTCCTCCTCCTCCTCCTCCTCCTCCTCCTCCTCCTCCTCCTCGTTCCTCCCTCCTCCTCCTTCTCCTTCTCCTCCTCCGTAGCCATTTTGGCTCAAGTGGGGCTTTTGGCCCTTTGGGAATGGCGACGGGGGGCAGCCCGAATGCGTGGCGGCCCAGTGCCCTTCGTGCTCATGAGGTTCTCGTCCTCGGGCCTTCTGCCGCGAGGCGACCTGCGCGCGCTCGGCGCCAGCGCGCATGCGAGGCCGCGCTGAGGGACCTCGTTTGTCAAGGTGCTGTTCCTGGAGGCTGGCGTGACCGAGAGCTGGCGGCGCGTCCCGCCTTGCAGCTCCGTGCTGCTGGCCGCCCCGTTCCTGGCCGCACGCGCCGCCGGAGGAACGCGGCGTGGCATTCTGCCGACGCCCCTGCTCGGGGCATCGCCCACGCCAGCGACGCCGACATCGCGTTGGCCGCGGCGGGTCCTCGGCTCGACGGCTTTGTCGACGGCGCCTTCGCCGAGCCTTTCCGTGATCATGCTGTTCGTGAAGACGTCCCGGGTGCAGCAGCGGCCGCTCCGGAGGCCGCCGAGGAGAAGTCGATGGTTTCGGGCTTATCTGGTGGTATTTCGGAGGTCGTGGGGGAACTGTCGCCGCTCGCCGCCGCCTCGGAGCTCCAGCAGGATGTGTGTTTTTCTGCTCCCTAGCCGCCGCCGCCCCGTGCGGGGCCGTGGGTCCCCGTGGACCTTCCACTGGATCCTGGCGAAGGGCGTCTCTCTTCAGCAAGCTCATCCTCGCCGTGGCTTTCCTCCTCGCCATCAGCTGGCCTATTCCTGCCATCGTCCTCACGGACATCTGGGCTTCCTCTGTTTCGGATCGTTTCCGGCTCAGACGGGGAGGACTCCCTTGATGAGGACGGTCTCAGCGATGATTTGTTCTAGTGCAGCTTTACACCTTTTAGTATTTTGTTAACGTGGTGGTCTCTGGCATTTATCTGGCAGTGGTCGATGTCTTCATTATTATGTGCTTTATGTGGCTTTCTGGTCAGCATTGTTTCTGATTGAATGTGGCTTCCTGGAACATCTTCGGCGCTACCCATATACCTGCTCGGTGTCTTCTACGTGGATGGGCCGCTATCGGTGCAGTTTTTCCTTATGCCATGCGTGGTGGTGGTGGCGCCGTGCCCGGTCTTCGTGTACGTCTTCTACCTCCTCGTCATCGGTGGTGCCCCCCCTGCAGGGAGGTCTGTGGCAGTGGATGTCAACAATTACTCCGACGGAAGGACCCCGCATGAGAATCCTCTGGGCGAATCTGGAAAAAGCCCTCACCGTCGTCCTCGTGGTTGGTGAGGGGTCCTGGCTGTCTCTTCTGCGTATATTTCTTCTCGCCCTGGCGCGGGCCTTCCCCCCGCTCCCTACGTTGCCCCCGACCTCGCCCTCCTGTTTTGGCTCCGGACATTCAGAAAGTGGCCCGGGAGTGGTGTTCTGGGAACACGAAGAACACGAAATGGCCTACAGTTGGCTCCGGGCATTCAAAATGTGGCTCGGGAATGGTGTTCTGGGAGCACGAAGAACACGAAGTGGCCTACAGTTGGCTCCGGGCATTCAAAATATGGCCTGGGAATGGCGTTCTGGCAGCGCGAGAGCCCCAAAGTGGTGACAGTTTCAGGAATTGGATGACCCGCTCGGATTAGTAACATGATCCGCGGGCCCCATAGGGAGGGGGCTTCCGCTTGAGACTTACTCGCAATTCACTGACACATGTGGCCTGGGGATGGCGTTCTGGCAGCGCGAGAGCCCAAAAGTGGCGACCGTTACAGGAATTGGATGACCCGCTCGGATTAGTAACATGATCCGCGGGCCCCATTGGGAGGGGGCTCCCGCCTGAGACTTCCTCGCAATTCACTCACAAATGTGGCCTGGGAATGGCGTTCTGGCAGCGCGAGAGCCCAAAAGTGGCGACAGTTACAGGAATTGGATGACCCGCTCGGATTAGTAACATAATCCGCGGGCCCCATAGGGAGGGGGCTCCCGCCTGAGACTTCCTCATAATTCACTCACAGACAAGGCCCAAGGCGAGTGAGTGAGTGAGTGAGTGAGTGAGTGAGTGAGTGACTGACTGACTGACTGACTGGTGATGATGATGATGATGATGATGATGATGATGATGATGATGATGATGATGATGATGATGACGATGATGATGATGATGATGATGATGATGATGATGATCATCACACTCTCTCACGCGCACACTCATCATCATCATCATCATATGCGAGTGCTGATGAATCAGTGAGTGAGTGAGTGAGTGAGTGAGTGAGTGAGTGAATGAGTGAGTGAGTGAGTGAGTGAGTGAGTGAGTGTGTGAGGGATGATGAGTGAGTGAGTGAGTGAGGAATGAGTGATGATGATGATGATGCTTATGCTGATGCTGATGATGATGATGATGATGATGATGATGATGATGATGATGATGCTTATGCTGATGATG
>CAUYUJ010001763.1:7500-13523 GCA_963575745.1 Prorocentrum cordatum
CCTCTCTCCATCCTCCCCCCCCCACCCCCTTCCCCACCCCCCTCCCTCCACACCCCCTCCAGACCCCCTCCTCCCCTGGCGACTGCTTTTGGGTGGGCGGGTGGGGATGCGCAAAGTGTCTCAGAAGACACGGTGGTGGCTGCCACAATCCGGAAAACAAGCGATGGAAAATTGACATAACTGCTTACGCTTCGCGACTCCCCGCTGCCCACCCGCCCGCAAACCGTCTAGCTCACTCCCACTCGCCCCCTGAACACGTAAGTAACACCCGAGCCTGAGCATGTTCAGCGGTCGTCTTTGGATGGACAGCTGCTGGGAACCAACTTCGACCCCAGGTACGCGACGCTTGGGCGAGGTGCGCCACGCGTGCCAGGGGCGCAACACGCGCCATGTACCCCTGGGGCCCGAGCGTGCCAGGCACGCCTGGTGCGCTAGATGCGCCACGTGCTCCGAGTGCGCCAGGTGTGCCGCACACTCCAGCCGCGCCAGGTGCGCCACGTTCTGGGCACGTGCAGAGTGCGTCAGGTGCGCCTGCGCAGGTGACAGCACACATCGGGAAACATGTCGGCCCCCGCCGTTCTTGTCGAAAACCAATGCCCATCATTGTGTCTGGTGGGCCTGCGCACAGCAGGCCACGCGCCACCACCCCCGCCGTCCCTGACAAAAACCACTTGACAGTGATCGCGGGATGACCGCGCTTGATCCAGATTTAGCCGCGAGGTGCATGTTGTATTGGTTTTTGTCAGGGATGGTCGCCCTGCGCACAGCAGGGAATATGCTGACATCCCCGCCGTCCTTGTCAAAAACTATACAAAGTGCTCGCGGGCCTCACGAACATGACTCCAGACTCTGCCCCAATGTGTATTTTGCATTTTTCTTGTCAGGGAGGTGGGGGAGGCTGCATCGGGTTGGCCGCGCGTGCTCCAAGTGTGGAGGCAGAGTGCTGTCTATATCGTTTTTTTGACAGGGATGGTGGGGGGCGGGCCCGCACGGAGTCGGCATGGATCTGGGTTGGCCGCCAGCCGGGTGGCCTCCTGGTCCTCCTCGTCCTCCTCCTCGTCCTCCTCCTCGTCCTCCTCCTCCTCCTCGTCCTCGTCGTCCTCCTCGTCCTCCTCCTCCTCCTCCTCTTCCTCCTACTCCTCCTCCTCCTCCCCTCCAGCTTATGGCCGCGGCGGTGGAAAACCGGCCCGTCGGACGAGCAGCATGTTGGAGGGGGTGTATATTTATGAGGAACAGTGACAAAGCCTTCCTCGAAGGAAGAGGGGCTCTCGGAAGAGGGGAGAAAGACATCGTCAGACCGCCCCGCCTGCGTCCAGAGGGCTGGCGGGATTTCTCGGAGGTTCGCGAGGATCTCCTGGATCGGCGCTGGGCCCAGCGCCGAACCAAGACATCTGCGCGGACCTCGGAGACATTTGGTTAATGCGTTCTCTGTTTCTCTGGCAACGGGCTGGAGGGTTGGAGGCCAGGCGAAGCTACCGTTGAGTCGGGCCTGTCCCTCTACAGGAGGAGTGTTCAAAAATAGTGTAAATATAGTCTGGGAACGATTTTCTGACTCTTCTTGATATGTTTTGAGCATGTTTTGAGTATCGTTAATTTTTCGCCCAAGATCCCCCTGTAGGGGGACAGGCCCGACCTGAAGCTACCAACCCGGGTAGCCGAGGCGCACGGGAGGTCGGGTGATGCCCCTCCTCCACGTCACCAGTCGTGAAAGTCGGCGCAGAGCTCCACCACCAGGATGTCGTCCCCTTTGCTACTCGGACAAAGATCGCACACTGAAAGATATACATTACCAGTGGCGGGCTGTTTTTCAATCCCACGACTTTTAAGGGTCATGGACGACGTCGGGGTGGTGTGGTGTATATTTTTCCTTGGTTTTCCAAGGGAAGCAACTGAAAATGTGTACACCAGGGTCCCGTATACACCAGAATCCGCGTTCCTGTGCGAATTTCAGCGCAGGGTCAGGAAAAGCGTCGGTGTATAGAGTCCGTTCCCTAAAAGAAGCTGCACACACATAAACTTTCAGAGCTCCACGCGAATGTCAAAGCTTGCTGGTGCCGTCGCGGCAGCTCCTGCTGCGAGGCCCAGCAGGGCTGCCGCCAGAGCTGCCGAGCTGGCAAGCCGCGATCATCTCAGGATCGAAAGGTCCCCCCCTCTCCGATGACGGCAGCGGGGCCGACCACCACAGATCCAGCTGCCGCCATCGGGGGTGGGTGCTAGTTATCGGGGCCCGAAGCCCAAGGGCACCGATCATTCCCCCCCGCCCCCGATCTCGGCAGCTGAATCCGCAGTGGCTGAACCCGCTGACGCGATCGGGGGTGGGCGGGGTGTCTCTCTCTGCCCTCGTTATCGTCGCCAGCAGGCTCCAGCTGCCTCCTGCGGCAAATCTCGCCACCGTGCCAGCAGAGTAGTGTGGCAGCGGGGAAGCTGAAGGAGGAGGGCTCAACACGCGCTCCTGTGCAGTGCGCTGTTTTAGATGGCGCGTGTCTTGAACACAGAGCCACCCGAAGCGGCTCGATGGAGCTGTCTTTAAGTCGGAAAGAGCGTTTTCTGTGGTCGCTTGGAGGAGGGGGGGGTTGGAACCGGCTCGCCCCCTCCTGGATGGAGGGGGCGGGGGGGTTCGACCCCCCCCCCCTACCTCTCCTCTCTTCCTCTCCTCGGCTGGCGGCGGCGGCGGGGACGACGATTTCCTTTTCTGGGCCGGCGCCGGCGCCTGCGGCGACGGGCGGTTGCGGCGGGGAGCGTCGACGAGGACGACGGTGGTTGTGGTGGTGGTGGGTTGTGGTGGTGGTAGTGGCGGTGGTGGTGGTTGTGGTGGTGGTTGTGGTGGTTTGTTGTGGTGGCGGTGGTGGTGGTTGTTGTGGTGGTGGGTGGTGGGTTGTGGTGGTTGTGGTGTGGTGGTGGTGTGGTGGTGGTTTGTGGTGGTGGTGGCGGTGGTGGGTTGTGGTGGTGGTGGTTTGGTGGTGGTGTGGTGGTGGTTTGTGGTGGTGGTGGGTTGTGGTGGTTGCGGTGGTTTGTGGAGGTGGTGGTGGTGGTGTGGTGGTTTGCTGTGGCGGTGGTGGTGATGGCGTGGTAGATAGTGGTGGCGGTGGTGGTAGTGGTGGGTGTTTTTTATTTTGTGGTGGTGGTGGTGGTGATGGTGAGTTGTGGTGGTGGTGGTGGTTGTGGTGGTGGCTGTGGTGGTTGTGGTGGTTGTGTGGTGGGTTGGTGGTGGTGGTGGTGGGTTTAGGCGGAAGTGGTGGTGGTAGTGGTGGTGGTGCTGGTGGTAATGGTGGTTCTCGTCTCTGCGTCCCCGCCGTCGCCGGCGCCAGCGCCGGCACTGCTGGCCGCCGCCAGCACCGGCGCCGGCGCAAGGGGGGGGGTTTGATGAACCCCCCCTTCCCCCTCGGCGCCAGGGGGGGGAGGGGGTTGAAACCTTCCCCCCCCCCTTGGGCTGCCTCTGGTCCTCGTCGCTGCGTCCCCGCCGTCGGCGCTGCTGGCGGCCGCCGGCGCCGGCGCCGGGGGGTGGGTGGTTTGAACCCCCCGCCCCCCCAGGAGGGGGGGGGTTCGGGAGGGGGGGGGGGGGTTGGATGGGAGGGGAGTCCCCCTGGTTTTGATCGACGGCGCCGAGTGTTGGGGGGGGGCCCACCCCCCGGTTCGAAACGCGCCGCCGAGTGTTCCCGAGGCAAGCGCCCGTGAAACGCGTTCTCTCTTAAATCGGGCATGTCCCTTAAGGAGGAATACTCATAGCCAAACAATATTTAGGGAACGATTTTCCGACAGAGCATTTTTCAGGGGCCTTTTTTAGACTCAGAGGCCGTCTGGAGCTCATTTTACGCCGTGTGTGTGTGTGTGTGCTTTGTGTGTGTGTGTGTGTGTATGTGCTAGTGCCCCATGTCGGATTGGTCCTATACCTCGGGTGGCTGCCGCTGGTGCTTCCCACTGCGGCTCGCTTGTTGGTTGGTACTGTCGTAGTGCTGCGTCTTCCCCTTTTTCTCTCTCCCCGTCTTTCCCCTTTCCTCGGACACTGGAACATATACATTACCAGTGGCGGGTTGTTTTTCAAACCCAGGACTTTTTGAGGGTCGGGGACGATGCCGGGGTGGTGTGGTGTATACTTGTTTTGTCCGTTTCCCGGGGGATCGACGAACAATGTATACACCAGGATCCCGTATACACCAGGATTCGCTTTTTCCTGTGCGAATTTCGGTGCGGGGCCAGGAAAAGCGATGGTGTGTAGAGTTCGTCTCCTTATTTCCCTTTCCCCCCCGTCTGTCCCCTCGCACGCAGATCGGGAAGGTCTCCGCGCAGCTGAACGCCAATGTACACGATGCTGCGGCTTGGGACCGTATAGCAATTCAGTCTTGCACGAGTCCACGCGCCTAGGGCGTGTGACTCCTCGCTCGTTCGTTCGTTCGTCTGTCCCCTCACGGCTCAGGAGGGGGAACAAGAACACACAGACACAATGAATCGTCGCCTCCCCAGAAAATATGGGAAAATATGGGAAGTGGGGGGGGAGACGAGAACCCAGAAAATATCGGAAAGCATGGGGGATCTTGTTATTTGTGTGTACTTTTTTGTGTGTCCCAGGGCCCCATTCAACGGCTGCCCCCCCCGCGAGTGCCGCTGCCGCTCCCTCTGTGGGCTTGTCCACGCGCCTCCCCGCCGCGTGGGCCGAGCCGAGGTGCGCGACTCTCCGAGCCTTGTTCTGCGCCGCGGCGCCGCGCGCGCGGCCGCGACGCCAGAAGAGTGTGTGTGTCGGTAGACCAAAAGGTACAGTCGAGGCGCTGAAGAAGGAACCCTTTTCGTTGGGGAGGGGCTCGGTGTTCCTTGATTGTTTCACAGCTTGCCTCAGGTTTTCCTTATGTTTTCGATGGGAAATCGAAGTTTAACATGTGGAAAAAAAGGGGCCTCGTTCCTTATTTAGGGTTCCTTAGGTCAACGCCCCGACTGTACCGATACCGCTGCTCCCCGGACCCCTCGTGGGGTGCGTTCTGGCCAGAATGTCGAGGCGGATCCGACGGTGGCGACGAGGGCCTCCGAGGAGGGCCCACAAAGAGGGGCAAACGAGGGAAGGGTAGAGGTATGGGTACCTTTTCCTCCTCTGAGTGTGTGTGTGTGTGTGTGTGTGTTCCTCAGTGCAGCTCAGTGCCGGCGGTGGTCTCCCACCTCGGTGCCCTCCCCGGCCAGCTCCCTCTCCCCCAGTCGCGCCGGGGCTCCTCCTCCTCCTCCTCTTCCTCTTCCTCCTCTCGGGGGCGGCAAAGAGGGGGGTGATGACTAGGGGGGCTGGATATCATGGCGGTGGCCATGATGTTTCCCCAGATTTCATGGCGCCTCTTCTCATTTCAATACGTTCCCTGGCCCCTCCTGGGCCGCGCACATGCCGCCAGCCATGATTTGCACACCCCCCTCTTGGACACCCCACTCTTGGCCGCCCCCGATCCTCCTCCTCCTCCGTGCCTTGCGGCCTTGATTTGCATACAACGTGTCACCTGTTGCCATTCCGCCGGGGCAGTCACGTTCTGCCCAGCCGCCGACGCAAAGAAGTGCGTGTGTGCGCGCGCGCGCGCGCGTGTGTGTGTGTGTGTGTGTGTGTGTGTCTGTGCGTGTGTCTGTGCGTGTGTCTGTGCGTGTGTGCGTGCGTATGTTTAGATGTTTGGGGACCTTCCCGAGGCCCACCTGGCGGATCTGTTCGACTCTAGTTCGACCCAAGTCCGATTCAAGTTCGGCCCAGTTTCGGCTCAAGTTCGACTCGAGTTCGACTCAGGTCCGACTCAAGGTCGGCTCGAATCGACGGACAATGTGTGCGTGTGTGTGCGTGAGTGTGCGTGTGGGTGTGCGTGAGTGTGCGTGCGTGTGTGTGTGTGTGTGTGTGTGTGTATGTGCGTGTGTGTGTGTTGTGTGTGTGTGTTTGTGTGTGTGCGTGTGTGTGTTTGTGTGCGTGTGTGTTTGTGTGTGTGCGTATGCGTGTGCGTGTGCGTGTGCGTGTGTGTGTGTCTGTGTGTGTGTGTGTGTGTGTGTGTCTGTGTGTGTGTGTGTATGCGTGT
>CAUYUJ010001763.1:16123-58623 GCA_963575745.1 Prorocentrum cordatum
TTTCCCAACTTCCAACTACTAACTACAATCCGATTCCGCGCCTTAGGCGTCGGCAGCCAGCGAGCCATGCAACTCTTACAGCCACTCAATCACCAAATGCCCCGAACACAACAACAGTATGATGAGTTGCTGGAAAGGATGCGTTCGATAGGTCACTTATCAGAACGGTCTCCTGGCAACATAGGATCAGTGTTTGGAAGGGGAAAGGGATCTGGTTGTGGGAATTTCTACGCTACCTTAACCACTGAAGCCCAGCCTGGAAACGGGCCCTCAAGCACATGGGCCGACGATCCTGGAGAATCCACTGCTCTACTAGCAGGGGATCGATCACAACCAAGCTGGGCAACCAGCCCTCCTTCCAGAGAGCCTCAACCACACCGTTCCCTATGGGGTGAATCAAACCCCCTAACCGACGGTGTATCCACCTACCTGGGAGGCGACGATTTCGACTCCGGCACCGACGCAGATACTGTATCATCAGACGGTGTTGAAGCTCTAGATTGGTCAGATATCATGAATATGGAAAATGATAACCAGCGTGCTGAACACTTGTTTTGGTTACTGCAACAGGCAAAACGGAGGTGGAGGAGGTTCGCACGAGAACCAGTGCGTCGTGTTAGGAGGAGGATACGGAGGAGTTTCAAAGGAAAAGGTAAAGGTAAACGGGATCGGCGTAGGTTGAATGGACGAGGCGTCACGGCCTTCCTCCAGAAGCTCTCAGATGATCAGTATGATGAGATATTTTTCGGAGAAAAAGGCCGCGGCAAAGGCCGTAGAGATACCTCAGGCAAAGGCAAAGGTAGGCGGGGAAACCCGCGAGGTAGAGACGGCCAGATCCTAAAGTGCCATGAGTGTGATAGTACCGACCATCTTGTGAGAGATTGTCCAGCGAAGGGAAATGGAAAGGGCAGATCGACCGAAGAGGATTTTGAGGCCATGGAACAGATATTTTACACTTGGGTTAGCTGCATGGACAACGCCGACGAGCTCGAGGCGTATGGCCATGGACTGTACGCGTACTACCTCGAGTACGTCCGCAGGTTCGTTGTCGGTAACAATGAGCTCACTCCCGTGGATCAAGGAACGCTGGGAAACCAGCTTGTATCTTTCTTCGACTGGATGTTCGGGAACCCAGGCAACATCATGGCCTACGACAGCAGTGACGAGGACGTCACTGTAGAGGCCTCGCCTTCAGAGGTTGACCGCGACCTTCAACCTCCACCCGACCTCATGCCTGGAAACAGGCCTACCTATCCTCGAAATCACGCTGAACTTATAGAAATGGAGTCTCAAGCGTTCGTTGCGGGCGTACCAGGGGACCCATTTATACCCCCTGGTTCGCTTGCTCCAGGTGAGTACGGACCACGCGCACTACTGCAAACCCTCAGGAGGATGCACGAGATATTAACCATAGCATATCCCGAGAGTCAAGAAAGCATCGAAGCTGGTAACATGATGCTGCAGGACACTGACGCCTGCGACGATTCGGAGTTAGTGTTGGCAGCCTTGACTCTTATTGACAGCGTGCACCCTGAGGACGTGCAGAGGCATGTGTGGTACTCCAGAGGGAGATGGCGCGAGGCCCTTGAAAGGGCCATCGCCATGCGCGGCCGGGCTCTTCCTCCGCCAGGATGGGGTCTCCAGGCGGCGGGGCTATGGCCCAATCATACTGCCATGCGCAATATTGCTGGGCAACCTGTGCTCGGCAACGAGCCTGAGCCGACAACCGTGCCGCCCACTCCGGGACAGCCAAGCGATGTTCAGACGCCGACTGCGCAGGGAAACCTGCCCGTCCCGGCTGCGCCGATGGCCGTCATCATTGGCAATTCTACATCAGAAGATGAAGAGGGTGATGGTTGCGGGCTGTGCGAGGACGAAACCACAATCCTCATGATGGAGGTCACTGGTGGGGAAGAGGTGGACTTCGACCCCGACGAGCCTGGCGCGCCAACACCACCGGCACAAGCGCCAATTGCGCCGAGCTCCAGCCAGCAGGGAAACCTGCCTCTGTTAGACGATCCACCTGGGATCGCGCAGGAGCCTCCGCAGGAGCCCCCGCCGGCTCCCGCTTAGGCTGCATCGGCAGCCTCTTCTGATGAGCATGCCGGAAGGTCTCGTTCCCATCCACGCCTCAGAGAAGAGCCCCGTCCGAAGGCACGGCTTCCTCGTGAGTGGAGGCAAGCTGGCCCAAAGGAACGCGCTCTTAGGCGAGGGGGCGACTTGCTTCCTTATAATGACCCAAGGCGTCGGAAGGGGGAACGTTCGGCCTTCCGCAAGGGCAACCCTGCCTATAGAGACGCTCAGGGTAAGTCCATGCGCGGTGGCTACCAGCTTGCGACGAACATTCGTGCTGGTGAAATACAAGAAGTACGAACGCAGCTGCGTAACGTCATCGCAGCACGCAAACTGTACCGACCTCATGCAGTTTGTGGACCATGCTCAGAGCCGTTTCAGGAGCATAGGCCGGGATGCCCTGTAGGGCTCAACGAGGGTTTGAGCCCGAACAGAGGCCGTGCTCCTCATAAGGAGGGTCATCCACCGCTGATCCCGATGACACAAGACGAGATCGCAGAGATCAATCGTCGTCTCGGGATCACGGTTCACATGAGGCTGAAGGCCGAGGAGGTTAAGCCTCCTCCGGCTCCGAGGGGACTGGCGCCCATGACCCAGGAAGAAAAGGATGCGCTCTTTAACCTTCCTGGAATGCGAGGAAACTCGCCCGGCGTTTCCAGCCAGTCCCAACGGCCAGAACCGACGGACAACGATGGCCAGAAGGCCCAGCGAGTTGCGGCAGATGAGGAACGTAGACGGACAGCAGAGGAACGCACCCGCGAGGCAATTCGCCAGATGCTGATGGACTCCCAAAAGATCTACATGAAAGAGGCGAAGGCGAAGAAGCCCCCAATTCCACTCCAACCGAAGGCTAAGAGTGAAACACCGGCCCCTAGGTCGCTTTCGGAGGAGAGACCGAAGACAACAGCACGCTCTGAGGAGCTTGGGTCAGATGTGCAGATGGAGGTGCCCCGCTCTAAAACGCCGAGATCACCGACTAGAGCAACTCCAGCACAGAGACCCAACCCCAGACCGCCACCTCAGGAACCTGTAGAAGTACGTATACGTCCGCCTAGTCGCAGCGGGTCTATCGCCAACAAGGCTAAGGCTTTCGAGCGCGCAGGGTACGCCCCTGCGCCAGCCTCGCCTGTGGCGACACGCTCCAAAAGGTCCGATGAAGGTGCTCTGTCTAGGGGTACCTGGGCGCCGACGATTAGGGGCAACGCCAGCCGAGAGTCGCCGCGGGGAAACCGCCAGGCGCTGCTGCTGCAGCTCCCTCCTCCTCGGGGGCCGCAGCCTCTTCGGCGACCGAGGCTCCTGTGCGGGGAAACCCGCCCGAGGAACAGCTGCGCCACCCAGAAGACACATCCTTCACCAGTGGGAGTCAGACCGTGATCAGGGATAGACTTGCCCTGCGGAAGCCCCCACCGATACGTCCGGTGGATGAGGAATTCATGAGGAAGTGCAGGCAAGAAAATAGCATCCCGAGCAAGAATCACGCCCTCAAGCAACTGAGTAAGGCTCTCAGTAGGGTGTGTAGACACGCGCCTGACAAACCACACAATGCCGTATGGAGCCTGAACACCTTCGACGACCATGATGGCTGGATTAACCTCGTAGAGCTCGTTCATGAGTATCCGCGGCACCACGGACATGCGAGACATGATGGTTACAATCCCAGGCATGGCGAGGCCAAAGTCATCACCGCGAACCTATACGGCCGAACGGTGGACCAGCTGGCCGCCATCATGATGGAGGTGGCCCATGTCCGCGAACCAGACGGTGAAGAGAGACAACGCCTTCAGTTTAAGGTGTTAGTGCGGGACTCTGGCAAGTCCGACATCTTCATCCGGGCCTCTCAAGGGCACTCGTGGACGCTGAAGGCTCCATGGTCGTTGTACAAGTACATCGTACTACGCGACAACCCTGCCGGGAGACCGGCCCCATGCCCCGAGGTTGCCATGCATGGTACTCGATGGACTGCCCTCGAAGGTATTATGTGGTATGGCCTTTCCTGTCGTTCCGAACACAACTCGAAGAAAAAGGGGACAGGTCGGTCACGCATCCACTTTGTGCCGACGGTCCGCCGTCGCAGTGTGAACAGTGGGTGGGACCCAGATTCCAACATCATCATCTTTGTGGACTGGCATAAGGCCTTGAAGGATGGAATAAAATTTGGTTGGTCTGACAATGGAGTCCTTTTTATCCGAAGGAAATGACGATATCATCGAACCGTACTACATTTCCCACGTGGGGGACCTTGCCACGGGGAAGCAATGGCGCAACCCAGAGTATCTGGGAGATCGTAAGGCACGCGTCTCCACCGCCATAATGTCGGCCCCTGGTAGGTGGACTGATGTAGGCAGTGCTAGTGTCAAGTACCAGTGGTCTCGCGACCAAGAGGGCGTCGACCCTCCTATGGTTTACGGTCACAGAGAAGTTGGGGACCACTACAGCCCTGCCACGCTGGGAAACCAGCCAGAAGTCCACCTGATCTTTATGATCACCGAGAGTGAGGCCGGACGCGCGGCTCCAAGCCGCGCTCCAAGCCAAGGGCCTAGTGCCATATCTTGGCAGGCCATCAGCACCTCGGATCTGGACCAGATCGCGGCCGCTCTAAATCCTGAACAGGTGGAGCAATTGGCGGATATATTATATCAGCAAGACCCCTGGGCCGCTGGCCAGGGAGCCATGTCCGCCATGGCGACGCGTAATCGTCAGGCCATGCAGGGAAACCTGCCCATCAATGGACTCAGGAATGAGATGCCTGAGCCGCAGGGAGACCCGCAGACGTTCGGCCGCATCTTTGGAGAGCCTGCTCGATTCGAGCAGATGCATGGTAGCCCCTCGCATAGTATGCACACACCGAGGGGCATGATCCCAATGGCGACGCCACCTGCACAGTCTCCCGTCGGGACTCCTGGTCGCCCTGCCACGAGTGGCACCCTCATGGAGAGGATCGCAGCGGCCAGGGCCGAGCATGGTACAGCTCTCCTGAACACGATGCCGCCCGGCACTCCAACGAGTCAGCAGGGAAACCTGCCCGGCACTCCAAGCCATCATCGACCGTTTGCTGGACAAACCACTGTCGCTGGTGTGCCTGAAGACTACCGTGCAAGGGTGGCAGCTGCTGTGCAACAGGTGCAGAGTCACAACCTGCCTCGCCCGAGTGGTCAGAGGTGGAGGCCGGCCTGGTCCTGGGAGCCCGAGGGTCCCAATCCAAGGGATCCTGCTCGGCAACGAGCCTTCATCCCAGCCTTCAATGCTCACCCGAGCATGGCCCAGGGCCAGAGACCATGGCCAGCACGCATGAATCCGCCGCTGTACCCTGATGGGTCCAGAGTTCCGAACAAGTTTGTTCGCTAGATGGCGGATCAATTCCACGGCCTCACAAACGTGCGCTGTAGCGATCAGTCCATGTATCCGCACATGGCCTTTATGCCTGCGCCGACGACGCCAGATGTGGCTGTCCAGCCTACTGCCCATTCGATATCGTCTGGCAGTAGAGGTGTGCCTGAGTATCTCAGGCAGACATGCCACACCCAACAGGCATGCTTTAGGCGCAGACAGGCCGTGCAGAACGTGCGTGATCAGTCACGCGCAGCCGCGCTTGAGGTTGCGAGGAACAGAGGCTCACCCATGCGAGGAAACTCGCCCGCTGTGACGCCTACAGCCTCCGTGTCAGCAGCTCCTCCAGTTGTGGCTGCCGGAGTGCCGGAGGTGCTGGATCCAGCAGGGGGTCCTCCAGCGACCTTCATGCAGTCCGAGACGGTCCTGGAGAGACAGCGGCGGGTATATCCCAGAGCAGCAGATGTGGAAGTTTTCGCTGGGGTGGAAGATACCTGCGCGGTATGCCTCGAAGAATTTCAGCCCAGGGGGAGTGTTTACCGTTTGAGGTGCAATCACTTATTCCACGAGGAGTGCCGGAACTCAAACGTGGTGGGCCATGTTGCAAATCAGCGCGAGGGAGACCCTCAGCAACCACCATGTGCTATCTGCCGAGCGCCTGGCATCATAGCGTCATCATTCCCATGGACCGGCTCCTACACTCAGGCTCCTGAGCAAGCAGCGAGGGGGCTGCGGGAGTTGAGGAGCATGGTGGAGGAGATGACAGCCAGGATGCTAGACAGGCAGACAGCTCAGCCCCAGCAGCAGGGAAACCTGCCGGAGGAGGTGAGGCCGCCGATGGAGACGGGATACTTCGATCAGCTTATCCCGATGACGGCGCCTCAGCAGGGAAACCTGCCTAACACCCCACAGGTGGCTCCTCAAATGTCTCCCCAGAGTGGGGGCGGGGCAGAGCTGGCACTGGGCCCTGAGCAGCTGCGTGAGTTGCGTGTTCGGCATTTCCAGACCCAAATGGATAATGCGCACACAACCTTTATGCTGGATGCCGACAATCCTGAGACTGAGAGTGCGTCGCTGGACCTCTCAGATTCCTCAGTGGCAACAGCAGCAACAGCAGCCAGGGCCGTCGATTTCGCAGCTACGAACGGGGAGTTCGATGAGTGGTTGCAGTACAGGGATCACCTCGCGAATGAGGGGTTGCAGGACATCACCCTTCACTCGTATCTGACGCTGACGAGACGCACCACCCGCGAGCAGTATAAGAGCATACGTGATGAGTATGCCAACTGGCGGGAGGAGCGTGGCGCTCATGCTCAGAACGTGTCGTACTGCCAGCACATCGACCTGGCGCGTATGGCCGAAGGCAGGCCGGGTGCCAGCGTAGTGCGGGGCAACCCGCCAGGGAGTGCAACTGAATCGCGGGGAAACCCGCCGGATGGCACAGTTGGCACTTCAGAAACAGTGCGCATCAAGCAGCCGAGTAAGACTTTCTTGGGCGATGGTGGAAACTCTATCCTCATCGATGTAGGCTCGAAGATCAACATAATGGGAGAAAACACGAGCCGCAAGTTTGTCCAGGCTGCTGGGGCACATGGCCGTTCTTGTACGTTCGAACCCCGTTCTCGTCTGAACATCAACGGGGTGGGCGAAGGGTCGGCCCCAGCGGATGCCGTAGGCACCTTCAGTATTGCCTGCGAGTGCCAGGGCTCGACCCAGCTCGATTCGTACAAGACGAACATTGTGTCAGGCTGTGGCAAAGACCTGCCAGCCATCCCAGGCCTCGATAGTATGCAGGACAAGCGCACTATTATTGTGCTCGAACGAGGCCAGGAGAAGCTGATATTCCCTGGGAAGGGACAGGTCAAGATGGAGCTCCCTGAGGGCTCCAAGATCATGCCGACGACGAAGCTGCCATCAGGGCATCTGTCGATCAGGTGTGATCGATTTGGAGCTGCGGGGCAACCCGCCTCGAGCTCAAGCAGCACGTCATTTCTGACGGTGCTGACGGGCGAGCCGACCCCGGCGCAGGAGCGCAAACAATTGCAGGGAAACCTGCTTCAGGGGTTGATGGAGACGCTCGCCAAAGCTATGATGAGAGGCGATAGCATCGACGATCTGGAGACGTTCGAATGCTTCGTAGCCAGGACACTGGCCCAGCATGGTGGAAGTGTACCCATGGACGCTGTACGGTCCCGCCGGAAGATAGTGATGGGGTACGCGAACCGTGAGCTGCAGACAGTCAGTGACGCAAGGTCCGAGGGCGTGCTGAAGCAGCTGATGGAAAATCCATCCATGCTGGCGGCATCTGCGGAGCAATCCGCCTCTGAGGCCACGGCGCGCTGCAGTGCTGAGCTCCAGCATCTGAGGGAAGCCCAGATGCTGGCAGACATTGCAGGCACATCTTCTTTATCTTGAAGATGGCAGGGCGACGCTGCCCCCTCGTCGTCTTGCCTGATGGCCGAAAAGCCGGGGGGTAACAAGGACAGCGGGGCAACCTGCCTTAGCAAAAGAGCTTTTGTCATTGAAGATACGAGAGAGGCTTGCGCCGACCTCCGCACCCGAGGTTATATCTGTGATCGTATTTCCCACAATGAGCTTATGACGACTGTGGGCACAGATTACCTGGGTGCGGTGATCAGTGGAGATTACACTCTCACATGGATTAGTACCCCGGGTGACTGGTATGTACGAACTCCAGGGAAGAGAGTGGCCCCACATTGCTCACGTATCCAAAACCTTTTGATAAAAGCCAGGAAGCTCCGCATGAAAATCATAATATTTGGTCCCCCAGGATATGTTTGAAAGTAATCTCCAGTACGTGATACTTTGGAAGATCTTAAGTTGTCAGTAGTACGGATGCGTTTGTGTCATTTCGGTATTCGGTTCAATATGCAAGACAGTGCACCGAGTGGTACTTATATGCAGGTAGCTACATCAATACCGATTAACTCTAAGCTGTGGGCATGTACGTGCAAATTGGCGATACCACAACATGTGTTGGATTGGTACGGCCAAACGGTACGGCATGCTGAATGGCGAGCTCAGACACGTACCGCACTCATCCGTCATCTGAACGACAAAATCCGGGGAAGCACCACCACGCACGGACACGTGCCTATATGTTTGAACACCTATACACGTACGGACCACAACATCCATCACTACGTGACGACCAACAAGGGAGGACCGAAATGGTCTGATGTTTTCCGACGTGTAACAATTAAGCTGGATACCAATGCGGTCATCCAGGATATCGCAGTAGCCGATCAACCAACAGGATATGATTGGCATGCACCACTACCTGCAGGGGTTGCCAACATCAGCACACGGTTGTATTGGCAACCCGAGGAACCGGTCTTGCTCGGAAACGAGCCTACTCAATCACCACAGAAACCTAGACGCGTCATCATAGATGACTGTCCTCTCCCCCTCCCGACTCTGGCGATTGACGCATGTACCCACTCCACCACGACGATGGGCACACAGACCGGCGAACAAGACGAGCAAGTCTTACCTACGGAATCGCGTATCAAGCAGAAGGAAAGGCTCAAAGCCGAAAAGGAAGCAGGCATCAAACCTCGCCGCATCAAAAAGCACGTTGAAGACGGAAGCGACGATTGCGGCGACGACTTGTCAGGACTCGGACAGGATCTTATGGCGACCTGGAGCACTGACGTCCCTACTGAGCTGATAAGCTCCGATGAGGATGATGACCTGTTCCTTACTTACCCTCCCCACATCTATGCCCGACACGCGCGCTGACATATACAGCATAGTCGCTACTCTATGCTATGGTCATAACAACTGCGTGGATATGTTGGAGCTTTGTGGCGGTGAGGGTGGCATTTCAGAGCTTGCCTTCTCAAGGGGGCTCTCCTCAGGAGGCAACTTAGACAAGACCACATGTGTCGACCTGGGAGACCCCTCGGTGCAGCGGGCTGTAGATCACTACTTCGCAATATGCTACGTACGAGTTGCCATGCTACAACCCAGTTGCCGCACCACAGGGCCACCGTCCTACTACAACTACAAAGTCAATCGCAATACTTGGGAACAGCACCACAAATAAGATTTACCACACATAACTTACTGTGGTAAAATTGCTGTCACTCAAGATGATACACGGAGGTGGTTTATACGCGAACAACCTACAGGAACATGGGTGGATGACATTTCCCCGTGGAAAGAACTTGCCGACCGACCACGCATCACAACCGTACGCATTGATCAGTGTGCGACGGGACTCAAAGATACGGCTGGTGACTATATTAAGAAGCCGACAGATATCACCAGCAACAACGAGACGATTCTTAGACCTTTTGAGCGACTCAAATGCAACGGTCAGCATGTGCACGAACAACCGTGCAACAGAGAGCTTTCACTGGCACAAAAATGCACTCGACGACTGCAGTCTGCCTTTGTGGAAGCCGTCTATTTAGCGAAAGCCATTGACACTACGCGCGGAAACGCGCCTACACGTACCGCACATGCTTACCCTGCTGACCTTCCTGATCAAGCCGAACCGGGAGAAGGTATGAGACGCGCCGGCGATCGTATCATCCCAAAAGTGGCTACATGCCCGGCATGCATCGACAATGTCAGAAAGGACAGTCCTAGCCACTACAGAGACCCTACGCAGTGTAAGTATCATGATTCTATCTCTGTATATTGGCCATGTCCCGCATGCCAAAGGGATCTTACGAGAAGCAAAGGTGTTAAGAACCACCTCGATACCGAACCTGGTAAGTGTCGTTTTGCTGAACCGTTTAAACTTCCAGATGATCATGACCCCGAAGGTAAGACTGTGCCAGCTTGGTGGAACCCTTGCCCAAACCTGGTGAGGGCCAAGCTTCAGCGTCTGGTGGCCGCCAAGGCGCACGCGCCAGGCCACCGCGACCACGATCCTTCGGAAACGCTGATCCGACATCTGGTGCCAGCAGTTACGACATGCTACGAGACGCCCCCGAGCGTGGAAACACGCCTTCTGCGTCCTCTGGCGAACCGCCACAGGTAGCGGCCCGCCGTGGTCGCCTACAAGGCGTACCACCACCACCAGATGCAGTTGACGAAGGAGACCGACTGCGGAGAGCCACAAGGAACCCTCTTGCCTCCACCGGCTCGGGGGCTCCACGACTACCCGACTGGACGAGATTTGATATGCAACGCAGTTTGCAAAATCTCCGTAGTCATGAACCTCATGTCGTTAAGAAGGAACTCCGTAAACTGCACCTACGGTGGTATCATGCGAAGGAACCCAAGATGAGGCTAATCCTAGACAAAGTGGGACTGGACAACGTTCGACTGAATATGATCGAAGAAGTTTGTGACACCTGTCGGGAATGCAGAGCATGGGAACGTCCAGGAAACTCAACATTACCTTCGGTGAGCCTTCCTGAAAATTGGCTCGATGAAGGCGAAATGGATCTCATGTTTTATAAGAAACGAACCATATTCCAAATCGTGGATCGTTGTATTCGCCTGGCAGCAGGCCAAGAGATTTCCGACAGAGAACGTGACGCTATACTCGACGCCTACCACTACTGCTGGATTGCCTATCATGGACCCTTCAAAGTCTTGTACTCAGATGGAGAAGGCGCCCTGAACAATGATACCGCTAAGGCCATGATGGCGAACAAGGGTGCAGCACTCCGTATCCGAGCGCCTGGCCAACGCGCGACTTCAATCGAGTCGCGAAACGGTATTCTCAGGGGCGTCCTCCACATGATTGAGGAAGAGCTGAACAGACACAACGTCCCTGTTGTATTCACTAGAGTAATGGCTGAAGGCATCTTTGTTACCAATGCCTTCACGTTTGACAGCGGAGTATCGCCATGCCAAGCACGCGCTGGACGCCAGCCCTCCTTTCTTCCTGACCTCGACGCCCTTGACTTTCCCAAGGGGCCCGAGACGTCAGGCCATGAACGAGAACGTCGTGTGAGGGAAGTTAGCCTAGAAGCAATAACTCAAGCCACGGCTGTGGCCAAGACAAATCGTGCTCTCAGGGCTAAAACGGCTCCAGATGGTGCTCGCCTTTACTCAGCAGGGGATCTGGTCGACTACCATCGACCCACTGCCACTAAGGACGATCATGGAGGCTGGAGCGGCCCATTCCCTGTGATCCGTAACGTGCCTGAAAGAGGACACATCGTTGTCAAGGCAGGATCTCGTGAGGTAATTGATGTATCCTGATGCTCGTCACGCGCTATACATTGAATGCCTCCTCACACGGGAACTTGGCATGGATAATATGGCCATGCAAACAGTCCTTACGTATGTGGCACACCTCGGTGCAGGGAAACCTGCCAAAGTCTTTGGCTATATCCCAGACTACAAGGGAAACCTCGATCTTTCAGACGACAGCAAGTTTCACCCGCGCGTACATCTTGCACTACAGTATCTCGTGCGAAACTATTTCCGAGTAGAACACGTAGTAGCAGTTAGACTGGCCAAAAGTGTGTCATGTCTACCTGCAGTAAGGTACGCCACCGGGTCTACGCTGATCCACTACGACAATGATGTTAGCCCAGCCTTCCACTATTATGAGTGTGTGGGCACCGGCCTGGACATTTCTCAAATCACTGGTAGCACTCATTCCAGACTCATCCAATGCTTGACCTCACATGTTCCTTCCGTAGGATTTCACGACGACCTGGCCAAGCATCAGCACTCGGGCACCACGTCTGGAGAACGCGATTCGCCTGGAAACAGGCCTCCACCAGACACTCCAGGTGCTTCATCGCCAAGTGAAGGCCGTCTGTCGACAGTCTATGAAGATAACGAGGAACATAATATCGAAGCCATGATGCTGGAAGAGTGGTGCGATGAGTTACGTATGGGCCTTCATCCCACGACGACTACCGACGATTATCTCTACTGCGTCCCAACAACTATGCTGCCCGACCAATGTGTTTTGGTTTCGGCATCTGTGGACGAAGAAGATCTCGTAGTGTCGGAAACGCTCGGAGACGAGCCTGAACCACAAGAGCCCTGTCTAGTCTCTCTACGCTCAACCACACCTGACGAGGGCTACTCTCTTGACAGTGATGAATATGGTCCCTATGTTGAGTTATGCTTTACATCAGAAATGTCAAAGGTAGTGTTGGCTCAGACTCAACTTGCACAGCTCGACGCTGATATGGTCGCAACGATGAGAGTATATGTATCCTCTGCTGCTACACGTGCTGTGGTAGTCAAGAAAGACGACCTATTCACCAAAGCCGGCATAGCAGCACACCCGAAAGAGGTTAGTGAAGCTTTGTGCACTGAACTCAAGATCTGGCTTGATAACCGGTGCTTTGAGATGTATGATTCATCCAAAGCTTCCACCATCATGACATCCAGATGTGTATATAAGTGGAAGTTTGTGAAGGTAGGTACCGGGAGCGTTAAAACCATCCGTCTCAGACTTGTCCTTCGTGGATTTATGGACACTGAGGCTTTCGATGTGAAAACCTTCTCGGGAACCGCTCGAAGGCAGCCCCAGAGACTCCTGGCAAGTGAGGCGGCATGCCATCCATAATGGATCTTAGCATCCATGGATATCGACAGAGCGTTCCTCAAGGGTTTGACCTATGAGGAACTTGCTCATGCCACCGGCGAGGAAACTCGCATGGTTTGCTTCGCTCTTCCACCGGGAAGTGCCCAAGTACTTCGTACACTGCCCGGCTTTTCATCCTATGACGAAAGCCGACGCTGCCTCAGGTGCCTCAAGCCAGGAACGGGTACAAAGGACGCCCCAAGAGCGTTCTCTCTCAAGCTTCGTACGACCACACGAGCTATAGGCCTTGCACCGACAAGTTATGATCCTGAATTCGAATTCAGCTAAGATTTGTTAACGGCAAAACATGTCGATGACACTAATATGACAGGCCTAGAGAAACATATAGACGACTATGTACAACGTGTCGAAAAGGTGTTTGGCAAATGCAAGCTTAACAAACACTCATATACGAACTGCGCCGTTCGCTACACTAAGAATGACCAAGGGGATGTGATCATGGATCAGGACGAGTATATCAGACAGCTACGTCCTATCACACACCCAGAACTTACAGGAGCGGCGGCCGATGCCAAAGCCACCAAGCTCATCGCCGACATGTTCGTCAGCTTGCGAGGAGCCCTCGTCTATGCCCTTCTTACTCAAATCTGGCCCATGGTATATGTGGTTTCTCTTCAGAAAACCCAAGAGCCCACCGACCTTCAAGTCAGACGACTGAATGCTGTGACGCGAAAGCTGATCAGCAGCCCGAAACGCAGCACCTTCCCTCGGATGAAGCCGACGAATGAAGTTGTCATACACTGATTCGGGGTATCGGAAGCTCACCGGGGTGGAGGACGATGAGACCAAGGGCTATGGCATACGCGGGGCCAACGTACTAGGGCGAGGAAACTCGCCTCAAGGCAAATCCGTCGTTCACCTATGTGACGGACTATGCAAATCACACCGACTGCAGGTGAGGTCCAGCTATGCCGCTGAGGCACTTGCAGCTGCACACAACCTTGATGAGTGTTACCCTACGCTCATCACTCTCCACGAGCTCAAGGCAGGGGCTCTGACTCCACGACAACTACGAGATATGCGTGAAGTTGGGGGCCTAGCTATT
The DNA here is from genome assembly GCA_963575745.1 of Prorocentrum cordatum. Lineage (NCBI taxonomy): Eukaryota > Dinophyceae > Prorocentrales > Prorocentraceae > Prorocentrum > Prorocentrum cordatum. Next base: position 30,127 of record CAUYUJ010001763.1, read on the forward strand.
AAAGTGTCCCTTACCAGAGACGCTGAGTCGGTTTATAAATCGCTATCCAGCAAGGATCTTAAGATACCGACGGAACGGACCTTGCTTGGACATATTAGCTGGATACGTGAGCTCATGGATATAGGTATAGTGCACAATGTGCAGTGGTGTGATACTAGAGATATGACCGCAGATGGGCATACAAAGGGGAGTATCGATTGGGAGCTGCTTTTGGAAGTGATGTCAGGCAACCAGTCATTTAAGTATGACGTGAAGCAGTTTGTTCCCTCTCGGGGTCCCGAGGACAGAAACAAGCCTAATCCTAATCAATTTTAGTCTGTCCTTGTTGCCCCCGCGGTCCAATTTGCCAGCATGGGCGCCTACTACAGAGGCGCCCTTCTAGGTGCTCGGAAACGAGCCTTACATTTCACGCTTGGTAACGAGCCTGTTCAATGCGATTCAGGCTCTTTGCCTTAATACCCGTTTGCTCGGTGAGGTATGGCCCGTTTGGCTTACCTCTAGCCGGGCCGATAGCCCTTTACCATTTAAGGGGCTGTCTTCGTATTTGCGTGAAATGCCTTGCGAGCCTTACAGTCTGGTGTTAGGCCAGTCTGTACGCACTGTTTTCTTGCAAACAGTTGCGCGCGCGGCCTTTGTAGAGCCTAACGGCTGCGTGGCTATACTCTCCGTCTCCTCCCCTCCCGACTTTAAAGGTAGCTCTTTGGGAGATGTTGTATAGAATCGGGAGTATAGCTCGCGCGCCGTTGCCTTTGGCTCAAGGCACGCGCGCCCTATTTGCCCGGACACCGCGAGTGTTCGCTATGTGCTGGAAAGATCACTACATCGATCTTGTCCTATCTTATCCGTCCATTCCTCTTACTGAACAACCTCAGTACGATACCGGACGCTATTTGCCATCCGATTCCCATGGAATCGGATGCTATTTGACTTACCATAGTCACTTTCGACTCAAGAGCCCTGGGCGAGCCCAGCTCGAAGCCTGGTGTTTGCCAGCGTGTCTGTGTTTCGGTCGACCCCAGCGGCTTCGCAGTCGGCATCCGCTCGGTCGGCTCGGCTCGGTCGTCGGTTTCGATTTCGCTGTCGTTTCGGTCGGTTTTCGATTTTGGTGCTGCCGTGGACGCGAACGTACTGTGGCCGTCTGGTTGGGTCTCGAGGCCTGCCTGTAGCTTCTGTTGGCGGTCTTGGTCCGTCTTGGGGGAGGGGGTGTCGCTCTTTTGGAAGAGGATGATGCTGATAATGATGGTGGTGGTGGTGCTGCTGATGATGATGTTGCTGCTGCTTATACTGATGCTGATGCTGATGCTGCTGCTGCTGATGATGAGTAGAAGTAGGATGGTGATGGTGATGATGATGATGATGCTGGTGATGATGATGACGATGATGATGCTGCTGCTGATGATGATGCTGATGAAATTGATGATGATGCTGCTGATGATCATGCTGACGGTGATGATGATGCAGATGATAATGCTGATGATGACGACGATTATGATGATGCTGATGCTGATGATGCTGATGATGCTGACGATGCTGATGCTGTTGCTGATGATGATGATGCTGATGCTGATGCTCATGCTTGTGAGAATGATGCTGTTGTTGATGATGATGGTGATGATGGTGCTGATGATGGTGATGACGATGCTGATGACGATGATGAGAATTCTGATGATGCTTGTGCTGCTGATGATGATTCTGATGATTATGATGATGCTGATGCTGCTGCTGATGCTGCTGCTGATGCTGCTGCTGCTGATGCTGGTAATGAGGATGATGACGATGATGATGCGGGTGATGCACATGATGATGCTGATGATAACAATGCTGTTGATGATGATGATGATGATGATGCTGCTGATGAGAATGAGGATGAACATGAGGATGAGTAGGATGATGCTGGTGTTGGTGATGACGATGATGCTGGCGATGATGATGCTGACGGTGACGATGATGCTGCTGATGATGGTGATGCTGATGATGATGATGTTGTCGATGATGATGCTGATGCTGCTGATGATGATGCTGATGCTGATGCTGATGCTTGTGATAATGCTGCTGTTGATGATGATGATGCTGATGCTGATGATTTTGCTATTGTTGGTCAGGATGATGATGCTGCTGCTGCTCATGCTGATGCTGTGCTGTTGATGGTGGTGGTGGTGCTGCTGCTGCTCATGATGATGCTGCTGCTCATGCTGGTGATGCTGATGCTGATGCTGTTGCTGCTGCTGATGTTGGTGGTGATGCCGATGCCGATGCTGATGCTGGTTATGATGATGCTGGTGCTGCTGCTGCTGATGACGATGCTGATGCTGATGCTGGTGCTGGTGCTGCTGCTGCTGATGATGTTGGTGGTGAGGATGGTGCCGATGCTGATGCTGGTTATGATGATGCTGCTGATGCTGCTGCTGATACTGATGCTGATGCTGGTGCTGGTGCTGCTGCTGATGATGTTGGTGGTGAGGATGATGACGAAGATGATGCAGGTGGCATGGATGATATTGATCATGACTATGCTGTTGATGATGATGATGGTGATGCTGATGAGGATGGCGATGAATCTGAGGATGAGCAGGATGATGCTGGCGTTGGTGATGATGCTGGCGATGATGATGATGATGACGATGATGATGCTGCTGCTGATGATGGTGATGCTGCTGATGATGATGCTGGTGCTGATGATGATGATGCTGTTGCTGATGATGCTATTGATGATGATGATGCTATTGATGATGACGGCGACGATGCTGATGCTGATGCTGATGATTGTGATGATGATGCTGCTGCTGATGATGATGCTGATGCTGATGCATCGCCTTATGTTCATGCTGCTGATGCGGCTGCTGCTGATGATGCTGCTGATGCTGATGCTGATGCTGATGCTTGTGGTAATGATGATGGTTCGTACAGATGATGGGTGATGGGTGGTGGAATGGGAGGGGGAGGAGGAGGAGGAGGAGGAGGAGGAGGAGGAGGAGGAGGAGGAGGAGGAGGAGGAGGAGGAGGGAGGAGGAGGAGGAAGAGGAGGAGGAGGAAGAAGAAGGAGAGGAATACTAATAATAGTAACAAGAAAAACAATGGTACAACTACTACTAAGAAATAATACTAGTAAGCATACTAACACGAATAATAGAGCGACTCGACTAATACTAATGCACACAATAAGAAGAATATGGAAGACAGTATTATCAATCATAATGATAATCATAAGCACAGCAATGATATTAATTATCAAACGAATAATAATGAGACAAACAAAGACGACACATAACACGAATAATAATGATACGAAGGAGACGAATTATAATAATGATAATAATACTAATAATAGTAATAATAATACTAATAATGGTAATACTAATAATACTAATACTAATAAGAATAATCATAATAATAATCATAATCGTAATAATAATAATAATAATAATAATGATAATAATAGTAATAATAATACTAATAATAATAATAATGATGCTAATAATAATAATAAGTATACGACGAAGCAGACGTATTATAATAGTAATAGTAAAAGGGGGAGGAGGAGGAGGAGGAGGAGGAGGAGGAGGACGAGGAGGAGGAGGAGGACGAGGAGGAGGAGGAGGAGGAGGGGGAGTGGGAAGGGAAGGTAGAGGGAGAGAAGCGGCTGATTACAATCATCTCATCCACTGTTTTGGGTAGAGTATATTCTGCTCCTGCTCCTGTTCCTGCTCTCCTGCTCCTCCCCTCCCCCTCTCCCTCCCTCCTCTTCCTTCCCTCCCCTAGCCTTCTCCCCTCCTGCTTCGCTCACCTCCCTCTCCCCCCCTGCTCGTGCTCGATGGCTCCGCAGCGGCTAGAAGGTGCCACCACATCACCATGCAACAAGCTAACAAGCTAAACTCCAAACAAGTCATATGGGTTAAGGTCTTCGAAGGGACGGCACAACCTGCCGGCGGCACTCCCGCGCCCGAGCTCCGAGAGACTTCGCCTCGCCCCGAGGGCCGAACCCGACCCGTGGAAAGGCTCGCCGAAGGTCGGCCCCAGCCCCCGCCCAGACCCTCCCGACGAGGCGGCCAGAAAGCCGGTGGAGCGCAGCGGCGCGAGCAGGGGCATGTCGTCCAGACGCATCTCTCCTGCTGGAAAGAGGAGGGGGAGGGAGAGGAGGAGGTGGAGGAGGAGGAGGCAGAGGACTGCGTGATGAGGGGTGAGGGGTGAGGGAGGAGGGCGGGGGCGGGAGGGAGGAGAGATTGGGGGCGGGGGGAGGCAATAGTGAATCGTGAGGGGTGGATATCACGGATCGCGGTCATGATGCTGATGCTGAGGCCGATGTTGATGAGGCTGATGATGAAGCTGTTGTTGTTGGTGGTGATGACGGTGACGGCGATGATGATGATGCTGCTGCTGATGATGCTGATGCTTGTTATGATGACCATTAGGCTGATGCTCCTGCTGATGATGATTCTGATGACGGTGATGGTGCTGATGATGATGAGGAGGATGATTCTGATGCTGATGACGATGCTGATTGTGCTGATGTTCATAATGCTGCTGATGATGAAGCTGACGATGCTGATGATGATACTGACTATGCTTTTGATGCTGACGGTGACGATGACGATGGCGATGCTGTTGCTGATGATGATGCTGACGATGATGATGCTGATGATGATACTGATGATGGTGCTGCTGATGGTGGTAATGAGATGCTGACGATGCTGATGCCGATGCTGATGATGATGCTGAAGACGATGATGGTGACGGTGCCGGCGGTGGCGATGGTCCTGACGACGACGATCATGATGAGGATAATGATTTGGACGATAGCGAAATTGATGGTGCTGATGATACTTATTATGCCGATGATGCTGATGATGATGCTGTTGTTCTTGATGCTGATGATGATGCTGATGCTGCTGACGACGATGACGATGGCGACGATGATGCTGATTATGATGATGAAGGTGCTGCTGCTGATGATGTGGATAGTGGTGACCATACTGATGATGCTGATGATGATGATTCTGATGATAGTGATGGTGATGATGTTGAGGATGCTTATGATGCTGATGATGATGATGATGATGATGATGGTGCTCATGTTGAGGATGCTGCTGATGATTATGATGCTGATGCTGATGCTGATCATGATGCTGAAGATGCTGGCGATGATGGTACTGATGCTGCTGTTGATGCTGACGGTGACGATGACGATGGCGATGCTGATGCTGATGATGCTGATGATGATGCTGATGCTTGTGATGATGATGATGCTGCTGATGATGATGATCATGATGCCGATGCTGATGATGATGATGATGAGGAGGAGGGTGATTATTGTTCTGATGATGATGCTGATGGTGCTGATGTTCATGATGCTGCTGCTGCTGATGCTGATGATGATGATGATGAAGCTGACGGTGCTGATGATGACGATACTGATGCTGCTGTTGAGTCTGACGGTGACGATGACGATGGCGATGCTGATGCTGATGATGATGCTGATGATGATGCTGATGCTGACGATGCTGATGATGCTGATGATGATGACGCTGATGGTGGTAATGAGAGGCTGGCGATGCTGACGTCGATGCTGATGATGATGCTGAAGACGATGATGGTGACGGTGCTGGCGGTGGCGATGGTCATGACGACGATGATGATGAGGATGATTATGATGATGTGGACGAGAGTGAAGCTGATGGTGCTGATGATGCTCATTATGCCGATGAGGATGCTGATGATGATGCTGTTGTTGTTGCTGCTGATGCTGATGCTGATGCTGATGCTGATGCTGATGCTGCTTACGATGATGGCGGTGGCGACGATGCTGCTGATTATGATGACGAAGATGATGCTGCTGATGATGAGGATAGTGATGACGATACTGATGATGCTGATGATGATGATTCTGATGACTGTGATGGTGATGATGATGATGATGATGATGATGATGATGATGATGATGATGAGGCGGATGATTCTGATGCTGATGATGATGCTGATGGTGCTGATGTTCATGATGCTGCTGCTGCTGATGATGATGGTAATCATGATGCTGAGGATGCTGACGACTATACTGATGCGGCTGTGGATGCTGACGATGACGATGACGATGGCGATGCTGATGCTGATGATGATGCTGATGATGATGCTGATGCTTGTGATGATGCTGATGCTCCTGCTGATGGTGATGATTCTGATGCCCGTGCTGATGCTGATGATGATGATGAGGAGGAGGAGGAGGAGGAGGGTGACTATTATGCTGATGATGATGCTGATGGTGCCGATGTTCATGATGCGGCTGCTGCTGCTGATGATGATGATGAAGCTGACGGTGCTGATGATGACGATATTGATGCTGCTGTTGAGTCTGACGGTGACGATGACGATGGCGATGCTCTTGCTGATGACGGTGGTGATACTGATGCTGCTGTTGATGCTGACGGTGACGATGACGATGGCGATGCTGATGCTGATCATGATGATGATGATGCCGGTGATGGTGATGAAGGTGATGCTGCTGATGATGAGGACAGTGGTGACGATACTGATGATGACGCTGCTGATGATGACGAGGATTATGATGCTGCTGATGATGATGCCGATGATGATGATGATGGTGATGATGATGATGATGTTGGTGCTTATGATGATGCTGATGGGGCTGATGATGATGCTGATGATGATGGTGATAATGATGCGGATGCAGATAATTCTGATGATGATGCTATTTCTTCTGGTGCTCATGTTGACGCTGACGCTGCTGCTGCTGATGATGATGATGATGCTGACTTTGGCGGTCATGATGATGCTGCTGATGGTAACAATGATGGTAGAGACGATGACGATGCCGATGCTGATGATGCTGAAGACGATGATGGTGACGGTGCTGGCGGTGACGATGATGACGACGATTATGATGAGGGGGATTACATGAACAAGAGCGATACTGATGATGCGGATGATGATACCGATGCTGATTCTGATGATGCTGCTGATGCTACTGGTGATGCCGATGGTGATGCGGCTGGTGAAACTGACGATGACGACGATGCTGATAATGCTGATGATGATGATGCTGGTGAGGATGATGATACAAATGATGATGAAGCTGATGATGTGGATGATGATGATGCTGATGCTGGTGTTGATGATGGTGATGCTGTGATGCTGATGATGAGTCTGATCATGATGATGCTGATGATGATGACTGTGATCATGATGATACTGCTGCTGCAGCTGATGATGATGATGATGATGAGGAGAGTTCTGATAATGATGAGTATGCTGCTGATGATGATGTTGATGCTCATGCTTCTGCTGCTGCTGCTCATGGGAATGCTGCTGACAATGACGATGACCATGTTCATAGTGGTGATGCTGCTGATAATGGTCAGTTGATGATGACGATGACGATGCCGATGCTGATTCTGCTGCTGAAGACGATGATTGTCACGGTGATTGCGGTGGCGACGATACCGACGACGATCTGATGAGGAGGATGGTGCGGACGATGCTGATGCTGATGATGCTGATGATGCCGATAATGATGCTGCTGACGATGATGCTGTTGTTGATGATGGCGGTGATGACGATGAGGGCGATGATGCTGATGATGGTGATGACGATGATGATGATGATGATGGTGATGCTGATGCTGCTGATGATGATGATGATGATGATGATGCTGATTGAGAGGATGATTCTGGTGTCTCTGATGATGATGTCGATGACGGTGCTGATGATGATACTCATCATGAGGATGCTGACAATAACGCTGACGGTGCTGCAGCTGCCGATGTTGATGCTGATGCTGCTGCTGGTGGTGCTGATGATGATGATGGTGATGGTAATGATGATGCTGATGATGATGATGATGATGATGATGATGATGATGATGGTGATGTGACGACGGTGATGATGAGGATGCTGCTGATGGTGATACTGATGATGCTGACGAGGACGATGCCGATGCTGATGCTGATTATGATTATGATGATGATGATGATGATGATGATGATGATGATGATGATTGTCGACGACGGACATGGTGACAGTGATGGCGGTGGCGATGATGACGACGATTACAATGAGATGTGGGCGAGCGTGGTACTGACGATGATGATGCTGATGATGCCGATGACGATGATGCTGATGATGATGATGCTGTTGGCGTCGATTATGATGGTGCTGATGATGATGATAATGGCGATGACGATGATGATGAGGATGTTGATAATGATGATGATTCCGATGCTGATGATGTCGATGTTGATGATTATGATGCTGTCGATGCTGATTATGCTGATGCTGCTGAAGTGATTGTGATGATGATGATGATGCCGGTGATGACGATGATGCTGATGCTGATGCTGATGATGCTGGTGCTCGCGATGACGATGCTGATGATGATGATTATGATGATGATGATGATGTCGCTGCTGGCAGTGATGTTGATGCTGCTGCTGCTGTTAATTATGATGATGCTGCTGATGGTGATAACGATGATGCTGACCGGTAACGATGCTGATGACGATGCTGACGATGATGATGGTGATGGTGATGGTGGTGACGATGATGACGACGACGATAATGATGATGGGTATGATGTGGACGCGGGTGATCGTGATGATGCTGATGATGCTGTTGCTGTCGATGGTTTTGATGATGACAATGACGATGTCGATGCTGCTGCTGATGATGACGAGGATGATGGAGATGATGATGGTGATGATAATGATGCTGATGATGATAACAACGATGATGACTTTGATGATGCTGAGGGTGACGCTGATGATGATGATGATGATCATGATGATGAGGCTTCATCATGATGATACTGATGCTGCTGATGATGACGCTGGTGATGATGACGATGACGATGGCTACGATGATAATGATTCTGATGATGGTGATGGTGGTGATGCTGGTGATGATGATGATGCTAATGATGATGATGCAGAAGAATACGATTATGATGATGATGAGCGATTTTTTGGTCATTATGATTGTACTGATGGTGATGCTGATGATGATACTGGTGCTCATTAAGGTGATGCTGCTGATGATGGTGATGATGATGATGCTGCTGCGGCTTTTATTGATGATGATGATGATGATGATGATGTTGATGTTGATGTTGATGCTGATACTGATGGTGATGATATTGATGATGCTGATGATGATGATGATGACGATGTCGATGCTGATTAGGACGATGCTGCTGATGGTGGTGTTGATGATGCTGACGATGACGATTCCGATGCTGATGATGATTCTGAAGGCGATGATTGTGACGGTGATGGCGATTGCGATGATGACGATGCCGACTATATGATGAGGGGGATGATGAGGAAGAGAGCGATACTGATGACGCTGATGATGCTGATGCTGCTGATGATGACGGTGATGCTGATGATAAAGCTGAAGACGATGATGGTGACGGAGATCGTGGCAGCGATGTTGACCACGATTATGATGAGGAGGATGATGAATACGAGAGCGATGCTGATGATGCTGATGGTGCTGATGCGGCCGATGATGATGAAGCTGATGATGAGGATGATGACGATGATGCTGATACTTATGATGATGTTTATGAGGATGATTATGATGCTAATGCTGATGTTGATGATGACGCTGCGGATGACGATGGTGGTGATGCCGAGAATGACGACGATGGTGGTATTATCTATGGTGATGATGATGCTTATGATGATGATTATGATGATTATAATGGGGATGCTTATTGTGGTGCTGTCGATGACGATGATGTCGATGATGATTATGCTGCTGATGATGATGATGATGAGGCTGATGATGATGATGATGATGATCATGCTGATACTGACGATGCTGATGCTGCTGATGATGCTGATGCTGGCGCGGCTGCTGATGATGATCAGAATGACGATGTCGATGATGATGGCGATAATGTTGATGATGATCATGATGACGGATATTCTGATGATGGTGATGACCAGAATTATGATGAGAATGATAACGATGATGTCGCTGCTGATGGTGGTAGTGATGCTGCTGACGATGGCGATCCCGATGCTGATGATGCTGAAGTCGATGATGAGGACGGTGATGGCGGTGGCGATGATGACGCCGACGATTATGATGAGGAGGATGATGTGGACGAGCGCGATACTGATGATGTTGATGATTCTGATGATGCCGATGCTGATGCTGATGCTGATGATGATGTGGTTATGGTTGTTGATGCTGATATTGATGACGGTGACGATGTCGACGACGATGGTGATGGTGATGCTGAGGATGAGTATGATGCTGCTGATGACGGTGGGGATGATGGTGATGTTAATGCTGCTGCTGTTGATAATGATGCTGCTGATGATGCTGATGATGATGCTGCCAATGATGATGATTCTGACGATGAAGATGATGATGCTGCTGATGATGATGTGCATGATGATGGTGCTGATGCTGATGCTGATGCTGCTGCTGCTGGTGAGGATGATAATGCTGATGCTGATGCTGCGGCTGCTGATGATGATGATGTTGATGCTGATGTTGCTACTGCTGATGATAACGATGGCGATGGCGATGATGATGATGCTGGTGATGATGATGATGATGATGATGATGATGATGCTGATGCTGATGATGACGACGCCTTTGATGGTGAAAACGATGCTGTTGACGATGACGGTGCCGATTCTCATGATGAAACTGACGGCGATGATGGTGACGGTGATGATGGCGGTGGCGATACTGACAACGACGATGTAGATGATGAGCATGATGTGGACAAGAGCGATACTGATGATGCTGATGATGGCAATGATGCTGATGATAATGGTAATGGCGATGACGATACCGCCGATGACGATGCTGATGCTGATGCTGATGATGCTGATGATGATGATGATGATGATGATGAGGATGCTGATGGTGATTATGACGATGCTGATGGTGATTATCATGATGGTTCGGATGCAGATGCTGCTGATGACGATATTGCTCATGCTGATGCTGATGATGATGACTATGCTGCTGCTGCTGATGATTATGATGCTGAGGATGCTGATGATGCGGATGCTGCGGCTGATGATGATTTTGATGCCGATGCTGCGGCTGCTGCTGCTAGTGATGATGATGAGGATGGCGGTTGCGATGATGATGATGATGATGATGATGATGATGATGCTCTGCTGCTGCTGATGGTGATACTGATGATGCTGACGATGGCGATGCCGATGCTGATGATGATGCTGAAGACGATGCTGGTTGCGGTGATGGCGGTGGCGATGATGACGCCGACGATTATGATGAGCAGGGTGATGTGGACGAGAGCGATACTGATGATGCTGATGATGCCGATGATGTCGATGCTGATGATGCCAATGATGTTCATGATGATGACGTCATGATGCGGATTCCCATGCTGCTGATGCTGCTGATGATTATGGTGGCGAGGCTGGTGATGATGATGCTGATGATGATGGTGATGATGATGGCGACGACGACGATGCTGATGCTGAAGATGATGGTGATGCTGATGCTGCTGCAGATGATGCTACTGGTGATGATGATGCTGCTGATGATGATGATGATACTGATGGTGCTGATGCTGATTCCGTTGACGGTGAACAGTCTGATGACGATTCTACTGGTGATGACGATGGTGGTGATGATGCCATTGATGAGAATGATGATGCTAATGGTGATAGTGATGATGCTGATGTTGATGATGCTGATGATGGTTATGCTGCTGATGACAAGGATCATGATGACTATGCTGATGATGATGACGATGACGGTGATGATACTGATGACGATTATGATGCTGATAATGATGCTGATGCTGATGGTGCTGATGCTGAGAATGATGATGATGCTGCTGATAATGATGACGGTGATGATGTTGATGCTGTTTATGACAACGATGGGGGCGACAACGACGAAGGTGATGATGATGCTGCTGATGCTGATGCTGATTCTGATGATGATGATGAGCCTGATCAGGCTGACGGTAATACGGACGAGGATGCTCATTATGGTGATACCGATGATGATGCTAACGATGATGCTGATGATGCTGATGCTGATGCTGACGATGATGTTGCTGATGCTTATGATGCAGATGACGACGATGATGATCTGTTTTACTGGTGATGATGCTGATGATGATGACGATGATGCTGATGGTGATTCTGACGATGAGTATGGGGCTGGTGATGACGATGATGATGATGCTGATGATGATGATGATGCTGATGCTGAAGCGGATGCTTATGATGAGGAAAGGAATATGAAGATGAATATGGGTGATGATGCTGCTGATCATGATGAGCATGATGATGAGGATGATGATGCTGCTGCTGCTGATGATGATGATGCTGATGAGGGTGTTGATGATGCTGATGATGATGCTGATGATGACTATGAGTCTGAGTACGAATGTGAGTATGATTATGAATAGGCGAATGGGTATGAGTATGAGTATCGAGTATGAGTGTGAAAATGAATATGATTATGGTGATGATGATGCTGATGATGAGGATGCTGATGATGCTGATGCTGATGATGATGATGATGATGATGATGATGATGATGATGATGATGATGATGATGGTTGCTGGTTGATGATGATGCTGATGCTGCTGCTGATGATGATGATACTTATGATGATGCTGGTGATGATGATGCTGCTGATGATGATGATGATGATGGTGGTGGTGGTGGTGATGATGATGATGATGATGATGATGATGATGATGATGATGATGATGATGATGCTGATGATGATGAGGAGGAGGAGGAGGAGGACGAGGAGGAGGAGGAGGAGGAGGAGGAGGAGGAGGAGGAGCCTGTGACCGCGGCCCAGCGCACAGCCCCCACCTGGCCTGAGAGCCAGACGCCGCCTCAGGCCCTGGTGCGCCCAGTTGAGAACGCCACGGCGCCGCCTGTCCCCGCCGAGGTGCACGGACACAAGGCAGGGGAGCGGGGGGAGGACCAGAAGCTGTGATCGAGGAGGATGAAGTGGGGGAGGAGGAGGAGGAGGAGGAGGAGGAGGAGGAGGAGGAGGAGGAGGAGGAGGAGGAGGAGGAGGAGGAGGAGGAGGAGGAGGAGGACGAAGAGGATGGGGCATCGTCGTCGCGCTGCTCTTACAGATCCTGCTGCGCTGCAGCCGCTCGCCACGGTGAGTGGGTGGCTCGTGGGACAGACCATGCGGTCGCCGCGCCAGGAGGATGAGGCGAGGTGACGTTGCTGGACGTCTCATGCAGTTTTCGGGGCTCCAGAGGCCCCCCCGGAGCTTCCGCAGGCCTCCGCCGATGTCGGGGGCTTCTGGGGACTACTGGGTGATGGGCAGGAGGGGAGGGGGGGCGGGCGGGGATGTAGATGGGGCGGGGTGGGGGTAAAGAGAGGGAAGCAGAGGAGCAGCAGCGGAAAGGCCAAGTGTGGAAGAGGGCAGCAGGGTGGAAGGTGGCAGGAGGATCGCGGGGGGAAGGCGGAGGGGGAACGCAGGGAGAAGGAACGGCATAACGGCATGGGGAAAGGCAGGGGAAGGCGAGGAAGGAGGTCCTTGATACCCTCCCTCCCTCCCTCTTGGCTGGCAGCCGCGAGGGCTTTGCACTTCCTCTTCCGGGCGTTTCTCGCAGCTCCTCGGAGCCGCCGACGATGTTCCATGGCCTCCCCAGCGCCTCCCAGAAGCTCAGCCGGACGCGCCAGAAGCAGCCCGGCGGCGACTCTTGGCCCTCGACCGCCTCGCAGTCGATCCATGGGCCCGCTCTGCCGCTGGCGGGCGGAGGGCCGCCCGCGGTCGGGACCCACCGAGGGGCCTCAAGGGGCACGCCGCGGGGCCGCGGTCGTCCTGCGGGTGGCCCTTGGGGGCCTCTTGCTGGGCCTGGGTGCCCTCCCGTGTTCTGAGCTTGCTCGCTCCGGGGTGCTCTGCCACGACGTGGTGGCCACTTCGCGCGACCCCGCCTGGAGCCCGCGGCCGCCACGGCAACGCCGAGGGTGCCGCGCGCCGTGCCGCCGACGTGGGCCTCTTCGGCGGGCCCGCCCTGCACTTCTGGCTCAGTCGTGCGGTGCTCCCCCGCGTGGCGCGGCGTGCACACGTGGCTGCTTCCAGCAGTGGGCGGAGACTCGCAACAACCGTTCGCGTAGCCAGGCCTGGCGTGCTCGTAGTCCTTCGGCCCAGGGACCACCTCGGGCATGCTACTTGGCATCGCTCGGTTTTTCTTGGCAGGGATCATCGAGGAGCATCCTGGGCCAAACGCACGAATTCGAAAAGTGCGCGGGGAAAGGGCGTCCGAGCGATGGCAAGGGGCATTTTAGATATTTGGATCCCAGCCACGGCTCCCAGGGCTCCGACAAGATCGCGCGGTACACTTTAGGAGCGCGCAGGGGCGCGCGGCAGTCCGCGTGCTGGGGGCCTTGGGGGGATGACAACTGTGAGTTGCCACTCAATTTTCCACGGTGGCGGTTGTTGAATATCTGAGGACATGCCTGTACAGTCATAGCGATGGCCGCGCCCCGCTGGAAAGGTGTCGACATGGCCTTCCAAAGCCTTTGCATTCTTACCGTGCATCCTTATGCAAGTGGCTTATGTCATTCCGCCGACCCCCACAAGGAGTGAATGTTTGAGACTATCGTGGAAGTTATATCTTGGGTCAGGCAATTCTCGGATGCATCTGATGGGCTCTTGGGGTGCTTCTCGGGGGCCTCTTGGAGAACTCTTGGGTGCATCTGGGAAGCTTTTTGAAGCCTCGTGGGGGCCTCTGGGGGGCTCCTTGGGGTCGTCTTGGAGGCCTCTTGGGGCCTTCTGGAGGGGCTTCGGGGGCCTCTGGGGGGCTCGAGGGGCCATCTTGGTGGGAAAGCATAGAAAAGTCAGTTCGTATTCACCCTCTTGGGCTTTTTTGGAGCCTTCTTGGAGCCCTCCAGGGGCTGTCTTGGGCCGTCTTGGGGGGCCCCTGGGGCTGTCTTTGGGCCCTCTTGGGTCGTCTTGGGATCTTCTTGGAGGCATCATTGGCCGTCTTGGGACGATCTTGGGGGCCACTTGGGACGCTGTGTTCGTTGTCAGAACGCCAAAAGCGAATGTGCTGACAATGTACGTTTTTGCAAGGGAATGGAATGATTTTGGCCTCTTGGGGCCCTCTCGGCGATCCTCTGGAGGCGCTTTTGGGCACTCTTGGGGGTCTCGTCGGCCATCTTGAAGCCATCGTGGGTCGTCGTGGGGCTAACCTGGGCCGTCATGATGCTCTCTTCGACTGTCTTTGCGCTATGTCTGGGCCCTGTTGGGCTGTTTTGGGGCTTTTTGGGGGCTCCAGAGGCCCCGGTTGCATTGAAGAGCTCGTGCCCCCCCCCCCCCCCCAGAATGCCATTTTGGACCCCAGGGGAGGGGGAAAGGGGGACGAGGACAGCCAAATGTCTCACACGCCTTTTCACCCCCAGCATGCGGTGGTTGGCGGACTATATGCGTTGATTGTAGAGCCGATGATACGGTGGCAGGTTCGCACTAAGATGCTCCGCTGTTCGGTGGAGCTGCAGGCGGGCGCTCAATACCATTAATGTTGTCACTGATCCACTTTGGGCTCCTAGTACAACATCGCCTCGTAGGTCTCCTACTGGTTTCGACTCACCTGGTATTGCTTCCCTTCACCGCCCAGGGTGCCCTGGCGATCCTCTTCCATCGTTCAGGAGGAGTTAGGACAGGGAGAAATCTTTCCAGAGCGTTCCGGAACGCTCTGAGAAGGCCGCGGCGCCTGATTCATCCTCCAGAAGAGCTGGATCTCAGAGATCCCCGATTTATCCCTGTCCGATCTTGTCCTCGACCTGGCTTCGTTTTCTATTCCTCCTCCTGTTGCTCCGCCGTTTCCTGCCGCTGCTGTTTCTCTCCGCTGCCGCTTTCCCTTCCGCACTCGCTGAACGTCAGTATATACTACTCTCCCTTCTCCCCTGACCCTGTCCAGAAGATGCTCCGCCTTCTCTGCGTATAGTTCTTAACACGCACGATTTCAAAAATTGGTACTTCCTATGTTTTTTTGTTCCCATCGGAACGCTCTCGGGGTTTCAAAATGGTGTTTCCGCTGCAGCGTGAGCCTCGTTTCAGGCTCGGCGCTTTGCTCCTGTCGTTCAGAATGGCACTCTTGCCCCTGCGCGGGCCACTTTTCTGGATTCGAGTCCTTCCTCATCGTTGTCGCCCCCCTCCTTTTCCCTCCTCATTCCCCTTGTCCTCCTGCTCCTCCCGCTCCTTCAACTCCAGCTCCTGCTGCTGCTGCTGCTGCTGCTCTTCTTCCTCGTTCTTCTCCCTCCTCCTTTTCCTCCTGCTCATTCTCCTGCTCATGTGCCACCTTTTCCTCCCATGTACGCAGCTCCGCTTGTCCGATTGTGCATAACACGACGGGGTCCTTTTTGAAGTTCCAGTCCGCTATGACACGCGTTGGCGGATAGGGAACCCATCAGCGCAACGGGAAGGGACTGGTTGGAGGGGTCGGATGTCATATATGGCGCGAGCGCATCTAGCTTGTCCCTCCTCCTTCTTCCTTCCTGCCTCCCCGTATGTTGCCCCGAGGTGGATGAGTCCCTCCGCTCCCCTCCCCCTCCCTGCCATCAGCCTCATCGCCCCCTCCCTCCCCACCCCTTGCTCCCCTTTTCCGTCCCCGTCTCTTCCCCCCAGTCCCCCTTCACCCGCCTCCGTTCCTTTAGCTGTCTTCGGAATGGATGGGGTCACTCCTGCCTTCCTCTTCTTCCTCCTCGCCCTCCTGCCCTTCGTACTCGAACGGTATAGAAATCATGCTGCCCCTCTTCATCATCTCCCTTTTCCGCCGGCATTTGTTGTTCGGTGGCGCTGCAGGATGCATCCTGCCGTGCCCGTTTTGTTCGCGTCTGACTCAGACCGTCTTGTGCATGCCTGGCATCGAAAACCGCGCCTTTCTATCCTGATCCTTCGCTTCTAGTTGGTAGCGGAACATCGATTCCCTTCCACGCGCCGCAATCGTGTCCTCTCGCTGCCGTGCCTCGATAGCCACGGCTCCACCGCCCCGCCGTCTGACGCAACCACTTCGCAGGCCACCTCTTCAAGTTCACCGTCTTCAGCCAGCTGCGCCGACCTCGCGCTGGACCGTCTTCGCCGTCCTCGCGTTCCTCTACCCGTTCATCGCGGCCGGCGACGGAATCTTTCAAAACCGTGGGCGCAGCGCCCGCCAAGCCGCCAGGTCCGATCACCGGGGAGGCACGCACCTACGATCGGCCGCCCCCGGCAACCCCTCCTAGGCTCGCCCGAACGATGTCTGAGCAGCCCGTGGACCTGCCGCCTTCGGTGCATCGCATTCGCCCGTGAGTGCAGCTTCAGATGTCCGACGGTTGATCGACACAACGTTCTTCGGTGTCGGCGAAAGGTCACGAGCTCTCTGTGACTATGTTGCGGGAGCCCTGGGAGGAGGAGGGAACGGACACCACGCCTCCACTGCATCCGCTTTTGGGTGTAGCCGAGGGTGTCAGACAGTCGATTGACCCGACGTTCGCATCAATGGTGTTGGCGAAGCGTCCCGAGTTCTTTGCGACTATGTTGCAGAAGCCAGGGGTGACACTGGCAGGAACGAGCGAGAAGATAATGGAGGGTCCGACGATTATGTTGTTAGCTCTCGGGGGGACCACGCCACGAATTTGGGACTATCCGTTTTCGATTCCCTGGAACATGACCGTGCACATTGCCCACGCAGTCTCTGCTGTCTGGTAGACTTGGGCCCCTATGCAGATTCCTCCGGACTATCGTGCAGTTGGTGGTGCCCAGTACAGTGTCGATGCGATGCATGACGATTATTCCCATGACTATGTTGTGGGATGCTGCGAGTGCCCATCGCACACCAACCGCGCGATATGATCACAGGCCCAATGCGCCGACGAGGAAAAGCACACAAGGACATATATCCACGACTGCGTCGAGTTTCTCTACCCGAACATTGCCGCTGGTGAGTGCCAGGACTTCAGCACCTCCTCGGGAGGGGACTCCATTCCGGATGGAAGGCCGTCGGAGTGGGGATTGTCACTGCCATCAGCTGCGTCGCCTGCATGGGCGCGGGCGGCGGGCGGCGGCGGTGGCGGCAACGTGCGACATCTCCACGCCTGGGGGCCCGAGCAGGAATTTCGCGTGCCTTTCCAACGCTGGGCGCGGGAGGTAGATCTGGCCCGGGGCGAACTCCGACCTCAATGAGTTCCGCCAGGCGGCCTGCGTCTCCTCTCGCTTCACCAGCATGGCGCGCGAGTGCGTGGACGAGTGGGCGCCCGCTGTCCAGATCCAGGGATGTCGCATCAGCGGCGACCCATTGCCGCCAATGGCCTTCCTGATGCACGGCCTGGCCGAACGGCGGGGCCAGCTTTGAGGGGGGCAGCGCGCGCGGGCTGATCGGCTCTGATGAGTTGCGATCGGTTGCCGCAGGGACGCATCGACAACCTCCTCGCCAGCCCGACATCCTCCGCGACGGGGCGAAGCAGGCCGGTCAACTCATGCTTGGCTACGAGGGCCCCAGTTACCTCTTGTTGCGAGAGGCGGGGGTGTCGAACTTCCAGCTCGCCATGCATGGCCTACCCGACGGACGCGCAGGCGCTAGCGCGCATGTCGGGCCAGTTGCGACGGCTTGGGTGCATGGTCGAGGGCTCGCCAGGCAATCTCGCCCCGGCCGTTCGCTCGGCCCAGCGCCACATGTTCTTCGCGGGTGCGCTCGCGCTAGACCAGGCTCAGGTTGCCGCTGGCACTACGGCCGGATCGAGCTGGGATGGCATGGGGCGCGCTGTTCTGGGGGCGGCGCCAAGCCCGCCTGCAGATGCAGCAGCTGCCGACCCGGGCGCGGCGTCATCGGCGTCGGTGGCGTGTCCGGCAGCAGGTGTCGACTCAGGCGCCGACTCCGACGCCGTCTGCTCGCTCGGCGAAGAGATTGCTGCCGGCGTCCCCGAGCTGCGCGACGTTCCAGTGACGCAACGCGGTGCGCGCCACGTTTGGGCTTGCGAACGCGCCGAGTCCCGCCAGCGCAGCTTCGAAGATCGCAAGTCCGCGCGCCGTGTGCGGGGGGCCATCAAACGCGTGGGCGAGGGCCAAGGCAGAGGCTACCGCGCCGCCCTGGCCGACATGTCCGAGGACGACCTCGAGGAAGCTTTCGCGGGCTTCGGGGGGGGGCGCTGGTGAAGGGGCAGGGGCGTTCAGGACCAGTGGCGTGGGTTTTGGCCGCCCAAGCAGCCCATTGGGCCTTGGCGGAGTGCGTGTCCAATGCCGCGAGTGCGACTCCGTGGAGCGCCCCGTGTGCGACTGCGCCTGCCGCCGTCGACAAGGGCGCGGTGTCTCTTCCTCGGCGCCCCAGCCTCAGCAGCGCCGCCGCTGCCGCCGACGTCCTCGCTACTTGCGGGCGGCTAGTTGATTGGGCGTCGTCGTCGACGCTGGCGCCTGGGTCGACCACTGGGGACTGCGCTTTGCTATGGTGCTTGTCGACGAGGCCCAGCAGGCGAAGCTCGTTCCCATGGAGGAGAAGTTGGAGTCGGCGAAGGGTCGCAGGTTGCGAACTGGGAGGTGCGCTGCCCGATTGCAGTTGCCACCCGCGACGGCGCGGCCACGCGGCGCGGCGCGCGCTCCACAGCAGTGGAGGGCGCGGGCTTCGATCTCCCTGCCCTCCTCGGTCCGCAATCCACGCGGTCCAACAGGGGGGTGGATGGGGGTGGGAGTAGCGCGCGAACGCTTGGCGTTTCCCGGGCCTGGCGGCTACGAGATCGACCGGGGCCTTGGCGCCGTCCATGTCGACCTGGAACCGACTTCGAGTGGCCGCCTGTGTATGCCAGTTGATAACTGTGATCGGCTCCAGCCAGCCTCCTGGGGATTGCCGCCCACGCGGCTCGCGTTGCTAGGAGTGGGCGGCCGCCGCCAGGGCGACGGCGCCAGCGATGGCCGCGAGTTGAAGAAGCTCGAGATTTAGTTTCTGAGCCCACGTGCACAAGCACCAGTGCGAGGTTCGGTTCGCCGTGGGTCGGGGCTACGACGCGCGCCAGCGCGGACGTCAGTGTCCGACCTATGGTCGGGAACTGGTGGCTACAGGCGCGGTCGCTCTCGCGCCGCCGGGCGCCTACCTGCGGGTGGTTCTGCGTTCGGGGCTCGCCCTCGGAGGCCCCGGCGTTGGGCGGCGTGGTGGGCCCCGACTGCCGCGGCGAGATCGTGGTCATTCTTGCCCGCTCTCTCCCGCAGCCCCGCGTGGTCGAGCAAGGCCAGCAAATCGCCCGGGTCATCCTGGGGCGCGTCGTCGACAATGCGGAGATCGTCGTCGTTCTCAACCAATTTCCAACCTCTCGTGGATGTAAAGGCTTTGGGCGCGACGGCAAAGGACAATTGCTGGGGGGCAGCTGGCCGCCCTGATTTTCCGACCTACGCCGGGGCGATGTGTCTTTGCGGGGAACGCGCGTGAGCTGCGCCCCGAGCTGGGGTTTGCGTTCAAATTCGCTTCTGCCGGGTCTACCCTCGGCGCTTCCTTCGGCGAGCGGGTCGCTGAGAGGGCGCGTCGACATGTCGGCGGTGCGCGCGTAGGGATGAGAGGGGGGATCCCGAACATGTAAAGGGGGACAGATAAATATCGGCGAGGGGGGGGGGGGGGGGGTAGAGAAGGAGGAGAAGGAGGAGGGGGGGGATTCGCTTGATGATCGATTTTCTGAGATTCGATTTTGAGGTTGCGATGGGTCGAAGTAGAAGACCTGGCATTGTCTGATATTATCTTGAACCGCCGAAAGAATCACGCATGAAAGCATGGGGTACAACGCATTGCGGCTGCGCTGCGTGCCTTGCATGTCAGGGGGCGGCCTTAAGCCAATATCGCGCATTCGACGCGCGAAGACCTGCATGCGCAATGCGCGTTCGTGTGGCCGTGCCCCGCCGGCGCGCCGCCGCGCGCCCGTGTGCGCGGCGCGCCCCTCGGCTCGGGCCGCGCGGAAACGCCGATCGAAAAATGCGCGGGGGAAGATCCCAATCAGATGCTCGCGTGAAGCATGTGCAGACGGCGCAATGTTTCGGGCCGCAGGAGCCATGCATGGCTTTCAAAGGGGCCCGTGGGTGGCCCTGGGGCGGCCCGCAGAGTCGACCAGAGTGGGGCGCCAGAGGCGGCTGTTTAAAGTGCTCCACTCCGGCTCGCTCTCGGCCCCCCCCCCCGGGCCCTCCTGGGGCCGCGTCGGGCCCCCCAGAAGCTTCGAGGGCGTCTCGGAGGATCTCGGGGCGGCCCTATAGCATTTGAGCGGGTTGTTTCTGGAGCTGGCTCGCTGACGGGGCCCAGTTGACCTCCTTCGAGCTCCTTTCGCGGCCATCTATAAGCCCCTCGAAGGCGCGGAGGCTTCGAGGCGCCCCCCAGAGCCGACCGTGATGGGGCACTTGAAACGGCCGTTTGAGATGCTCCATTCTGGGTCGCTCTCTGGGCCGTCATCGGGCCCTCTTGGGGCCATCTTGCCCGGGGGGTCTTGAATGGGCCCTGGGGCGGCCCCGGCCGGACGGAGTGCAGTCTTTCAAGGTGTTCTCCTTTCTGGCTCGCTCTCGGCGCCCTGTCGGGCCCCTCCCGGGGCCCTGTTGGAGCGATCCTTCGCCGCCAAGAAACGCGTGGAACCAGTGCCCCCCCCCCCAGACCGAAATTCGGGTCAAATTCGGGTCTTCTGGCCGGGTTGGGGCGGTCTGGTAGGCAGTCAATTTTGGAGGCCCGGGGGGGCGCCGACGGAGCTTAGGAAAGGCCCTCAGAACGGCCCAGGACGTAGACGAAACTGGAGTATCTGAAACAGTCGCGTCAGATGTCCCATTCCCACCCGTGCCCAGGGCGTGAATTTCCGCGCAGACCCGCCCAATGACAACATTATGTGGGGAACAGTGTCATGGCGACTGCGCCGCGGCAGATAAGCTCTCGGGAACGCGGCCCGCAGGAGTGGCAGCTCAGCGCGCGAATGCTTCAAGATAATGAATGCAAGCCAGACGGCTGGAAAACAGAGGCCACGATGTTGTTCCTCTGGGGCGCGAGGGCGATGCGCCAGTGATTCGACGCCAGACGCATGGGCGAGCCGCCAATTCATTCGTTTTCCTGTGGGGCATGACAGCGACGCGCCAGCGGTTAATTCGCGACGGGCAACCGACGACATCATCGGCGACACTTTAGTCCAAAGTGTTTGCAGTGAGGCGACCCGCTCTTGTGTCGAACGGCCGATGGCCCGGGCGGCTCGCAGCCGCCTGCATCCTAGACCGCGCTTGGGGGCGCAGCAAATTCATGTGCAAGTCGCGCTCCCTCGCCTGCGGTCGACTGCTGTCGCGAGAAAGTGCAACTCAGAAATCGCATTCCCCCTTCTGTCGAGGAGGTTTTGTTAGGCGATGATCAGGGGAAGTCGCGTGGCATGCTTATGAGCTGGACTAGCTGCGAAATCAAATCCCACATCGCGAACTGGGCAATCAGCCGCGGAGATGGAGCACCTTCGCCCCTAGAGCAGCTCAAGTTCAGCAGGGGTGATTGATTCCCCGCTGAGACGCCCGCCATCGCTTCGGGCCGCCTCCGCCGCGTCGGCGCGGCGGGGGGGGTGCGAGCCGTCCGCGGGGATGGTCAGGAGATCGATCGTTCGCGCGTCTCCCTCCGCCCATGCTAGGACCAATCTTAAGATTTGTGGCCGGAGCGCACCGAGGGTCCAGGCGCGGTGAGCGGACGGCCGCGGGGGCGCGACAGTCGCTCCAACTTCGAATTTTCGGGTTCACCCGCCCCCCTGGGCCCCGAGGGCGCCCCCCAGATACTCCTGGGACGCTCCCGGGACACTCCCGGGGCGCTCCCTGGGCGCTCCCCGGGGACGCTCCCGGGACACTCCCGGGGCGCTTCCGGGACGCTCCCGGGACACTTCTGGGACGCTGGCGGGGCGCTGCAAGGTCTGTGCGCCCCAGTTTTGAGGATTCCGCCCCGAGCATGCCCGCGGGGGCCTTTCGGCGTTTCTTCGGAGGTCAGTCGGGGCGCTGAAGGACCCCCAGGGCCCCTCGGGGCCTTTCGGAGGCTTATCAGAGTTTCCCAGGGTCCCGTAGAACACTGCCCGGTGCCTTGGGGCCGTATTCCGCAGTGGAGGGGTCTTACCTCGAGAGTATCGGGTCGGTTGGACTGGCGTAGCCTTGGGGGGGCCTTGAGCTTGAACCCGAGATGGCAACGCGCGTGCGCCTGCATGTGTCGTTGCCGGTTGGGTCCGACAGGTCTGCTTCGCTACGCGCGCGCTGATGATGGCAGCTTGGGGGGTCGACGAGGCCGCCCCTGAACGCGGTGTGCTTGACCGCGCCGCGGCTGAAGTTGAGAGATGCCTTTTGCGATAATCCCAGCTACGGGGCCGATCGTCCAGCTCATCATTCGTGCGATTGCCGCCGGCATGAACAAAGTGCGCCGTTTCCACTTAGGCCCGGGTAGCGCGGCATGCTCGACGTAAGCGGGGAAACGATTTGTGAATCACTGGCTCGCGACAAGCGCCGATCCTCCGGCCAGTCGGTTGCAGTGGGGGTGCGATTTTTCAATAATTTGCGCCCCCATGAGAGTCCTCGGACCTACGCTGGCGAGAGCCGCCAAGGCCATCGGTCGTTCGGCGCAACGGCAGGCCGTTTCAGTTCAAGCGCTGTTCGCATCAAAATATCACTGGTAGCATTTACGGTTGATTGTTGGTGGGGGAAAAGATAAAAGAGCCGCTGCCGCGCCGCTGTCGCAACCCGGAGAAAGCAGTCGCATTTGTTACGTGTTTCTGTGCCTGATGCGAACGAATCGTTCAATTGAAGCTTTGTTTTCGCGCTTCAGGGAAATCAGCATATCAATGGTGTCATGCTGGAGGCGTCTGGTAACTTTATGCCTGGGATCAGTCGCGGACTGCGCTTATATGCCGGCGGAGCTCATTACCAATGGTTTCTCAAGAAGCAGTCCTTATCGCCTGGCTCCCCAAATCGTGTTTCCACGTTTTTATTGAAGATGGCCCTGGCGATATTGGACGCCCTGGTTTTAATTGTGGAACATGTGAAACGGCAGTGGTTTCAGGTGTTTCATTCTGGATTGCTTTTGTGCTTTTGGTTTGCTCTTTGGGCTGTTTTGATGCCATTCCCGAGCAGGATTGAAGCTAGCTGGGGATCTCCAGATGGCTCCGAAACGGCCCAGGGGAGGCCCCAGAGGGTCCCGCGAGCGAGCCATCGTGAAGCGTTTGAAAGGGCAGTTTCATAATTGCTCCACTCTGGGTGGCTCTTGGGTTCCACTTGGGGCTCCCATGGGCTCCCCTGAGGGGCTCCCGGGGATTTCGAGGTGGTTCGCAAAGCCCCATGTCAACTCCGACAGCAAACGGCAACGGGGCACCTGAAAACTTTGTTGAACATGCTCCGCTCAAGTTGGCGTTCGGGGCCGTTTTACCGTCCGTTGATGCCTTCTTCGGGCTCCCCGGGGACTTCCGGGCGGCCCAGAACAGGAGCCCGGCAGGGGCTCTAATGGGCCCCGCGGGCGAGCCAGAGCGGAGCAGTTGAAGCGGCCGGTTCAGCTGTTCCACTCCACTTGGCTCCGGGGGCGTCTCAGAAACTTTTCTGGCGCCCTGGAGGTTTTCAGGAGGCTTCAAAATGGCCCCGGAAGTGCCCTGTGGGCGGCCGGGGAGCGAGCCGGGGTGGAGCATGTGAAACAACCGTTTCAAATCTTCGACTTTGGTTGGCTCTATGTGCCGTCTCGGGGCTCCCGCGTGCCTATTTCAGAGCCATGTCGGGCCTCCTCTGGTCCGAGACGTCGCGCTGCCCGCGCAGGTTTCGCTCGAGCAATTCATTGATGTGGGTTGTTCCGTATGCAATCATGAACTGGCGTTGTCGTCTGACTCAGGCCGAGGGGTGCGTCGCGCGAGCAGGCGCGCGGCGATGCTTAGTCAGGGCGTCCGTTGGGCGCGATCGTGCGCGCGCTTGCCGTGCGTATTAATTCGTGCTGCATTCACGTATTTCGTTCAGGGCGCCCCATGCCCCATGTGATAATTTTATTCGGCTTGCTCCGTCGTGGATTTCACCATCTGTTCTCAAGCTGTGCGTTCACTGAAGTTTCGTTGTGCTTCTGCGTCATCTTGTAGTCGTCGCAATCCCGAAATTCCCATTCGGGTGCGGAGTGCTTGACTCGGGGGATCCCGCTGGCAGCGGTGTCCCCGAGCGGTCTTCCTGCGCCGGCATGGCGTGCCTAAGCGACGATCCGATCCAGCTGGCCGCCCAGCGCCCCCGGGTTGTCTGGCCCCGTCGACCTGCCCCGGCAGAAGCGGGCAGCGCCGGGTCGCCCCGCCTGGGTCCTGGAGAGCGGGCGGGGCACGTCGCGAGCGCCGCAGGGCCGCGGCTAAGACGTCGTCGCCCTGCCTCCTACGAGGGCGCCGTCAGGTCACTGTCCGGCCGCGCGCTTCCCAGCGCAGGCCGCAGCGCGCTGCGGTTCGCGTGCGATGCGGACCGGGGCGGAGCGCAAGGAAGTCGGCCAGTCTGCCGGTCTGTTGGCTATGTTCCCGCCGTCGCCGCCCCGTCGTCGCCTCGTCGCCGCCCGTCGTCTTGGCCTGTGTGCCGGTCTTGCGGCTATGTTGCCGCCTCGTCGCCGCCTCGTCGCCGCCCGTCGTCTGGGCCTGCTTGCCAGTCTGGCGGCTACGTCGCGCAGCGGGACTGCGCCGCCTAGACTTCAGCGCATATGTTGCACAGCGTAGACTGCGCCACGTAGATTGCGCAACATAGATTGCACCCCATGTAGTGCACCGTGTATTGCACCGCCTGGGTTGCACCACCTAGACTGTGCAACATCGATTGCGCAACCTCGCCTGCACCGCGTAGATTGCGCAACGTAGACTACGCCATATACGCTGCTTCACATATAGGGTACACCACAGTGGTTGCACTGCTTAGACTCCACAACATATATTGCACAACGTAGGTTGCACAGCATAGATTGCACGCGATGCATTGCACAACGTGTGTTGCACCGCTTGGGTTGCACGACGTATTTTGCACAACGTAAGTTGCACCGCCTGGAGTGCTTCGCGTAACTTGCGCGACATATATGGCACAACAGTTATTGCACAACATTCTTTGCACCGCATGTATGTTGCAACTCACAGATTGCACAACATATTGCGCAACGCACAGATCGCACAACATGTGTTCTCCTTCCTAAGGGAGTGTTAGGGTAACCCACCCCAGACTTAGCCGCTCCCCTTTCTTCTTCGTATTGCAATTTTCATATGATTATGTTCCATCGTCCATCCTAAATATAAATGCGTATCATCCCAGGCAGGTCGGCAACGGTTCCCTCCCTCATCCTATGCAAAAAACGGTACGCGCGCATTTCTCATCAACCGTCATCAGTTTTCACGAGAGTCCCTGGCAACGAATGGGGCGAAGTGCACGCGTGCGCGTCGTCGCGCGCGTGCCAAAGTCCTACCTCGGGTTTTGTAAGGATTTCAAAATCAAGTGCCCCGAAAACATTTAACAGACACGTGGTTTTGCAACGAAGATTTTCAAAATTATCCTGGCGAAGGTCCCAACCATATGCAGTTGTGGGTACCGTAGTTGTGAACATCTGCTTCGGTGAAGCTCCCTATGGGGCCACGAAGCGCTGCCCTAAACGGGGGGGAACGCTGTACTGTGTCGGTGGTGTGCCGAATAGTGTTTCCGGGACGCATGCGGACGGTCCCACTGAGGGTTTCGGTGGGGCTCCCTATTGGGCCACGAGGCGCTCTACTGAGTGAGTAAAAATGCCAAATTGGGCTACCGGGACGCATGCGGACGGTCCAACTGGGGGCTTCGGTGGACCCCCCTTATGGGGCCGCGAAACGCTGCACTGCGCGGGTGAAAATGCCAAACTACATTTCCCGGACGCATGCGGACAGTGGCACTGGGGCCTTGGGTGGAGCCCCCTATGGGGCCACGAAACGCTGTACTGGGTGGGTGAAAACGCCAAATTGGGCTTCCGGGACGCATGCGGAGGGGGGCACTGGGGCCTTCGGCTCCCTATGGGGCCACGAAGCGCTGTACAGGGTGGGTGCAACGCAGGGAGGAGCGGGAGGAGGGCCACGAAACGCTGTACTGGGTGTGCGGGGCGCATGCGGA
This sequence comes from Prorocentrum cordatum, assembly GCA_963575745.1. Lineage (NCBI taxonomy): Eukaryota > Dinophyceae > Prorocentrales > Prorocentraceae > Prorocentrum > Prorocentrum cordatum. The sequence goes on from CAUYUJ010001763.1 coordinate 57,170, forward strand.
CAGTAGCGCTGGGACCTTCGGTGGGGCTCCCTATGGGCCACGAAACGCTGTACTGGGTGTGCGGGACGCATGCGGACAGTAGCACTGGGACCTTCGGTGGGGCTCCCTATGGGGCCACGGAGCGCTGTACTGGGTGGGTGAAGCGCAGGGAGGAGGGGGAGGAGAGCCACGAAACGCTGTACTGGGTGTGCGGGACGCATGCGGGACGCATGCGGACGGTAGCGCTGGGACCTTCGGTGGGGCTCCCTATGGGGCCACGAAGCGTTGTACTGGGTGGGTGAAACGCAGGGAGGAGGGGGAGGAGGGCCGCGAAACGCTGTACTGGGTGTGCGGGACGCATGCGGACGGTATCACTGGGACCTTCGGTGGAGCTTCCTATACGAAGCGCTGTACTGCGTGTGCAGGACGCATGCGGACGGTAGCACTGGGACCTTCGGTGGGGCTCCCTATGGGGCCACGAAGCGCTGTACTGAGTGTGTGGGACGCATGCGGACGGTAGCACTGGGACCTCCGGTGGAGCTCCCTATGGGGCCACGAAGCGGATGGGGAGGAGGGCCACGAAACGCTGTACTGGGTGTGCGGGACGCATGCGGACGGTAGCACTGGGACCTTCGGTGGGGCTCCCTATTGGGCCACGAAGCGCTGTACTGAGTGTGCGGGACGCATGCGGACGGTAGCACTGGGACCTCCGGTGGAGCTCCCTATGGGGCCACGAAACGCTGTACTGGGTGTGCGGGACGCATGCGGACGGTAGCACTTGGACCTTCGGTGGGGCTCCCTATGGGTCCACGAAGCGTTGTACTGGGTGGGTGAAACGCAGGGAGGAGGGGGAGGAGGGCCGCGAAACGCTGTACTGGGTGTGCGGGACGCATGCGGACGGTATCACTGGGACCTTCGGTGGAGCTTCCTATACGAAGCGCTGTACTGCGTGTGCAGGACGCATGCGGACGGTAGCACTGGGACCTTCGGTGGGGCTCCCTATGGGGCCACGAAGCGCTGTACTGGGTGTGCGGGACGCATGCGGACGGTAAGAAGGAGGGGGAAGAGGAGGAAGAGGAGGAGAACGCGGGGACCGTCTCTTCAAAACGAGGACCCAACACCACAGGATGGTTGGGAGAAAAGCTTGCGTCCGCGCTATTGCGAATTCCTACGAACACCCATCGGTTTTCAGCATTCTCATAGCATGCTACCTAACGGGCCTCTCGCGCGCGCAAGCTGAATCTTTCGAACGCCCTTGCGCGCTTTCTGTCGCAATAACCCCTTGCGACAAAACGGGGCGAAGTGCGCGCGCGCACGTCGTCGCGCGCGCGTGCCAGAATCCTCCAAACACCTTAGGTTTCGCCGATATTTCAAAATCGAGTGTCACGAACGCATGTCAAAAACACATCGATTTACAGCAACCGTTTTCAAATAAACAAAAACCTGCGGTTGCGCGACTGCGAATTCTTGAGGAA
>CAUYUJ010001763.1:63623-68623 GCA_963575745.1 Prorocentrum cordatum
TTGCAGACTGCTTCACCTCTCTAAATAATTCATATTGATCATGCGAGTTCATATGCATTGTCGAATGTAACGAACAGGATCTGTTGGCAAGCTCCAGCCCCGCCTCTATCGTGACTTTGCGCGATTTTGGGGTAGACCAGGGGATTCCTATGGGTATTCTAATGGATCCCCTTGGGATCCCAATACGCTCCCATGGACATTCCACTAAAGTCCTACGGGTATTCCTATGGTTTCCTAGGGGTATTACAACGCCCCTCTCTGGTATGCCAGTTGGTTTCTACGTGCATCGGGCGTAAATCCGATGGATATTCGCACGTATTCCAATGCGATTGCTAATGGGTCCAGTCCAGTCCAGTCCAGTCCAAGAATAATAAACATAAGATGAATAATGCTAATATTACGGATGCGATTGATAGGAAGAAAACTTATCATACCAATGCTAATAGTATTTTTAGTACGAATAAACATAATACTCGTACTGGCAATACTACCAATACTCATACTAGTCAACATTAGGAAACGAAGACTACTAACATAGTAATAGTAACAATACTACGAAGACTAATACGACTACTCAGAGAAATGCGACTTTTAAACAAATCTGAATACTAAGAAGACGAATGCTAACACTAATGATAAGAATCATAGTGCTAATGCTAAGAGGAGGAGTCGGATGAGGAGGATGCGGAGGAGGAGGAGGCGGAGGCGGAGGCGGAGGTGGAGGCGGAGGCGGAGGCGGAGGCGGAGGCGGAGGAGGAGGAGGATGAAAAGGAGGAGGAGTCGGAGGAGGAGGAGCAGGAGGAGGAGGAGCAGGAGGAGGAGGAGACGTAGAAGGAGGAGGATGAGGAAGTGGAGGAGGATGAGGAGGATGCGGAGGCGGATGATGATTATGATGATGACGATGACGATGACGATGATGATGATGATGATGATGATGATGATGATGATGATGATGATGCTGATGATGACGAGGATGATGATGATGATGATGATGCTGATGATGATGATGATGATGATGATGATGATGCTGGTGCGGATGATGATGATGATGATGATGATGATGATGATGATGATGATGATGATGATGATGATGATGATGATGATGATGATGATGATGATGATGATGCTGCTGATGATGATGATGATGACGAAGATGATGATGATGATGAGGAGGAGGAGGAGGAGCAGGACGAAGAGCAGGAGGAAAAGGGGGAAGAGGAGGAGGAGGCGGAGGAGGAGGATGAGGCGGAGGAGGATGAGGAAGAGGATGATGCTGAGGATGAAGATGTAGAGGGTGTTTCTGTTGATGCTGACGATGCTGCTGATGATGATGACGATGCTGATAAGGATGCTGATGATGATGATGATGTTGCTGATGATGATGCTTATGCTCATGCTGATGATGCTGTTGATGATGCTGATGAGGATGATAATGCTGATGAGCATGATGCTGATGCGGCTGATTATGCTGATGATGATGACGATGCTGATGCTAATTCTGATGATGATGCTGATGATGCTGATGATGGTGATGCTGATGCTGGTGCTGCTCATAATGCTGGTGGTGGTGACGATGATGCTGTTGATGCTGATGATGCTCATGATAAGGATGACGATGGCGATGACGCTGATGGTGATGATGATGACGATCACGATGCTGATGATGATGATGCTGCTGCTGATAATGCTGGTTTTGATGATGGTTCTGATTATGCTAAAGCTGATGATGATGGTGCTGATGATGCTGATGATGGAGATGTTGCTGATGCTGATGCTGATGATGCTGATTCTGATGATGACGCTTATGCTGATGATGATTGGTGGTGATGAGGATGACGATGCTGCTGATGATGATGCTGATGATGATGATGCTGATGCTCATGCTGCTGATGATGCTGATGATGCTGCTGCTGATGATACTGATGCCGCGGATGATGATGATGCTGCTGTTGATGATGATGCTGATGCTGTTGACGATGCTGGTGCTACTGATGATGCTGACGGTGGTGATGACGCTGAGTACGCGGACGATGTTTATGATGCTGATGATGACTGTGATGGTGACGATGATGATGCTGATGTTGATGATGATACTGATGATGACTACGTTGTTGTTGATGAGGGAGATGATGATGGTGATGATGCTGATGCTGATGATGCTGGTGATGCTGATTATGCTGATGCTCATGCTGCTGATGATGCTGATGATGCTGCTGCTGATGATACTGATGCCGCGGATGATGATGATGCTGCTGTTGATGATGATGCTGATGCTGTTGACGATGCTGGTTCTACTGATGATGCTGACGGTGGTGATGACGCTGAGTATGCGGACGATGTTTATGATGCTGATGATGACTGTGATGGTGACGATGATGATGCTGATGTTGATGATGATACTGATGATGACTACGTTGTTGTTGATGAGGGAGATGATGATGGTGATGATGCTGATGCTGATGATGCTGGTGATGCTGATTATGCTGGTGATGCTGCTACTGGTGATGATATTTGTGATGATGATGATGCTGATGCTGACGATGATGCTGATGATGAGGTTGATGCTGATGATGCTGATGCCGATTATGATGTTGACGACGATGCCGATGATGATGATGATGATGATGATGATGATGAGGATGCTGATGATGATGATGATGATGATGATGATGATGATGATGATGATGTCGATGATGATGATGATGATGATGCTGATGATGATGATGATGATTATGTTAATGATGATGACGATGATGATGATGATGATGATGATGTTGATGCTGATGCTGATGCTGATGCTGATGCTGCTGCTGATGATGATGATGATACTGATAATGATAATGATGATGATGATGATGATGATGATGCTGATGATGATGATGATGATGATGATGATGATGATGATGATGATGATGATGATGATGCTGATGCTGATGAGATGATGATGATGATGTGATGATGATGATGATGATGATGATGATGATGATGATGATGATGATGATGAGATGCTGATGATGATGATGATGATGATGGATGATGATGATGATGATGATGATGATGATGATGATGATGATGCTGTCTTGATGAGGATGATGCTGATGCTGTTGTTGTTGATGCTGATGATGGTACTGATGCTGATATGGTGAGGAGAAAGAGGAGGACGAGGCGGATGAGGAGGAGGAGGCGGAGGGGAGAGGAGGAGGAGGAGGAGGAGGAGGAGGAGGAGGAGGAGGAGGAGGAGGAGGCGGAGGAGGGAGGAGGAGGAGGAGGAGGAGGAGGAGGAGGAGGAGGAGGAGGAGGAGGAGGAGGAGGAAACTCAGGAGGAGGAGGAGGAGGAGGAGGAGGAGGAGGCGGAGAGGTGGAGGAGGGGGAGGAGGAGGAGGAGGCAGGAGGAGGGAGAGGAGGAGGAGGAGGAGGGAGGAGGAGGAGGAGGAGGAGGATGAGGAGGAGAATGAGGAGGAGGAGGAAGATGAGGAGGAGGAAGAGGAGGATGATGCTGCGGAGGAGATGCGGAGGGAGATGAGGCGGAGTAGGAGGAGGAGGAGGAGGAGGAGGAGGAGGAGGAGGATGAGGAGGACGAAGAGGACCAGGAGGAGGGAGGATGAGGGGGAACGGAGGAGGGCGGAGGGCGGAGGGCGGAAGGGGGGATGGCGGACGTCTGAGAGGAGGGGGAGGAGGTGGAGGGAGGGAGGGATGGAGGGATGGTTGCGGAATGAGGGCGAGGGCGGAGGGCGAGGCGAGGGCGAGGGCGAAGGCGAGGGCGAGGGCGGGGCGAGTATGACGAGGAGGATGGAGGAGGCGAGGAGGAGGAGGAAGAGGAACATGAGAAGGAGGGAGGAGGAGGATGACGGGGAGGGGGCGGACGATAATGAGGAGGAGGCGGAGAAAGAGAAGGAGGAGGATAACGACGATGATGAGGAGGAGGATGAGGCGGAGGCGGAGGCGGAGGCGGAGGCGGAGGAAGAAGAGAAGGATGAACAGGCGGGGGGGGGGAAGGAGGATGAGGACGAGAATGAGGATGAGGAGGAGGAGGAGGACGAGGAGGAGGAGGAATTAGAGGAGGAGGAGGAGGATGAAGCGGAGGACGAGGACGAGAAGGAGGAGGAGGATGAGGAGGCGGATCATGAGTATGAATATGCTGATGATGCTGATGATGCTGATGCTCATGCTGATGCTGATGATGATGCTGATGTTGATGATGATGCTGATGATGATGCTGATGTTGATGATGATGCTGATTATGATGATCATGCTGGTGCTGATGATGATGCTTATGCCCATGCTGATGATGCTGTTGTGGATGCTGCTGCTGATGATGCTGATGATGCTGATGCTGATGCAGGTGCTGATGCTGCTGCTGACGATGATGTTGATGCTGATGCTGCCGCTGCTGCTGATGATGACGAGGTTGTTGATGATGCTGATGATGGTGATGCTGCTGATGCTGATGACGGTGATGCTGTTGTTGATGCTGATACCTATGCTGCTGATGATGATGGTGATGGTGATGATGGTGAGGATGCTGCTTCCGATGATGATGGTGATGGTGATGCTGCTGCTGATGATGCCGTTGATGATACTGATGTTGATGATGCTGATGATGCTGTTACTGCTGATGGTAATGCTGCTGTTGATGATGACGCTGGTGATGCTGATGATGATGAAGAAGAACAATACTACCAGTACACAGAACGATACTAATAGTATTAAGAGTAAGGCTGCTAATATTGATAATACGAAGGCTAATACGAATACTTCGACTACTACTACTACTACTACTACTACTACTACTACTACTACTACTACTCCTACTCCTACTCCTACTCCTACTACTACTACTACTACTACTACTACTACTACTGCTACTACTACTAAGAAGAATACGACCCACCATACGAGCACTACGCATACGATTACTACTACGAATAATGCTACCACTGATGCGAATACGAAGACAACGCTGATGACGCGGAGGAGGATGAGGAATACCATGATGATGC
>CAUYUJ010001763.1:73623-97392 GCA_963575745.1 Prorocentrum cordatum
CGGGATGGAGGCTTTGATTCGGTTCCGATCGCCCCGAATACTACGCTGGACATTTACATCGATGACACGGCTGTGAATTCGGTTGGATCGGCCGACACCGTGGTCGAGAGTTTAAAGGAGTCTTCGGCTGCCCTTGAGGTGGCGATCACTCGGGCCCAAACTTCCATGGACAAGGTGGCTTGTGTCGCCTCTTCCAAGGTCATTTCCCTTCGTCTCGAAGAGGCGTTCGGGCCCCTGGTGGGCCCTCCCTCCGAAACCACGGTGAACCTGGGGATCGATTTTACGGCTGGGACCTCGAGGCGTGTTCGTGGCCGCAACGCTAAGGCGAATGCCCGCCTGTCGCGCGCTGCCAGGCGTACCAAGAGGCTGCTGAAGCTTAGGGGCGTTCTTGGACGTAGGACAGCTAAGGTGTTCGTTTCGGGCCCCCTGGCGGGCCTGCAGTACGGCTCGGAGGTTCACGGCATGACAGACGGAGAATTGGCGTCAGTTCGTAAGATGTTTGCTTCTACTTTGAAGCCGTCGGCTGGAGGTCGCAGCTTGACAATTATGACACGTTTGGAATCGGACCCTGCCTGGTACGGCTCGGTGGCGCCTATAGTTAGATATGTGCGAGAGTTGTGGCTGCTGCAGACTCATGCGTCTCCGTGGGGGCTTTCGTGGGCTGAGTTGCGGTCGTCTTGGGGATCTACCTGGAGGGCCCCTCCCAAGACGTGGAGATCGGTCAAGGGACCCATGGGAGCTCTGTATCTTTCATTGGCTAGACTGGGTTGGACGATGCCCGACTCCTACACCTGTACGGACGGTGCTGGAAGAAATATTCCTCTCCTGGTCTCCTCCCCCGCCCTTTTAAAGAGATTCTTAAACTATTCGGTTCTTCGTGGGTTGGGGATTGCTGCTGGCGAGAAATGCGGCGACGGAGATCGGTTGTGCTTTGACTTGGTCTCCAGGGCCCTGATTTCCAAGAAATTTTCTCCCGAGCAGAAGGGCGCCATTAGAGCGCTCACCTGCCAGGCTTTGTGGCCAATGTCCCGTGCTGTGGAGAAGGGCTACATCGTGACCGATGTGTGCCCCCTGTGCTCACAGAGTGGAGACACGGTGCTCCGCAGGTTGTGGTTTTGCGAGGCCTGCGAAGACAAACGGCGAGAAGTTGTGGATCCTGAGCTCTTGGACCGCATCCGTGGGGGCCTGGGAGTGAACTCGACCCCTTCCTTTCGCTTCCTGTGCGAGTCGGGATTGTTCCCTCGCCTTGCGAAGGACCTGCCTGGCCCCCTCAGTCACGAAGCTGCCCTTGAGGCAATTGGATATGAGTTCGTTCCTGAGGCTTTCGCCGAGGAAGGGCTGCCGCCGCCACCCCAGGGGACGAGGGAGATCTCGGGTAAGGTCTTCTTGGATGGCTCGTGCTTTAAGTCGAAGGTCAAAGACCTCTCTAGAAGTGGCTGGGGTGCTGTTGTGATCGGGCCCTCGGGAAAAATGCTCGCCAGGATCTTTGGGCCTGTGAGCAACTTCTTCCCTCAGACGAGTGTGGCCGCCGAGTTAATCGCCCCTGCCACGATCGCCGACCTCCTTGGCGGTCCCAGCTGGCTTTTCTCCGATTGCCAGATTGTTGTTAACGAGTTCAACGAGACTCAGGCCGAGCGCCTCCGCCCGAACAGGCCCTGCGCCGGCCTCGTCTTGCAAGCGTTTGTGTTCGGTGGGGTCACTTGGAAGAGTTGGCTAAGGTGAAAGCCCATCAAGAAGACGATCCGTCCCTTCCGTTGGATGATCGCATTTTAATTTGGGGTAACACAGAGGCCGATAGGGCCGCAAAGATGGGGGCGTTGCTCCACCCCCGTTTTTTCGGAGTCCGAGGATAGGCGCGCAGGCTATCTCGTGGACGTCGCGCAGGCCACCCTTCGGCTTGCGGCGAATCTCCTAGAGCTTTGGCCCCGAACGAATCTCGAAGGGGTTGCTCGTGTTGTGGCCCTTCCCCCGATGGCGAAAGCTTCGGGGCGCGGCATAATTGGAACTGGGTTGGGCGATGCTGGCAGTGCTTCCACTATTTGAGGTGTAAGCGTTCTGCCTCGAAGCCCCCCCCAGGCCACTGTTCTTTGATTTTGAAAGTGAATCCCGCCAAGTTGCGGGCGCTCGAGCACAGGTGTATAGTGGTGGATTTCAGTGACGGCAGCTTCGCCGCCGTTTGCCAGATATGCCACGCCTGCGCGATTGGGGGTCAAGTGAGGCATCTCGCCAAGCCCTGTATTGGCAAGCCGCCAGCTCGAAGCGTAGTTTTCACGAGGCTCGGCAAAGGACTCCACCCTGACAACAAGCGGGTCGGGGTCACTGCCGATCTCGAGGATGTGGCCCCCCTCTGACTCTTTGGCCGTGGATGTCAAAAAGCCAGGCCCTGTCCCTCGTCTGCCCTCCGCTGAGGCCAAGCGACTCGCCGAGGTGCACGCCGAGGCAGGAGAGGGCCCTTTGGCCAACAAGTACCGCACCATCGCTTTCTCTCTGGACAGGACTGAGAAAGCTCCTGCTCCGCCGCTGTGACAGCAGGTCCAACAAGCTCATGCTGCTGTTCGCCGCAAGGAACGTGCTCTTCAGGCGGAGCTTGTCAAGCCCAGCAAATGGAGGGCGGAGCTCGAAGAGCAGAGGCAGAAGGTTGCGGAGAGGCAGACGCTGAATACCAACAGGTCGCCAATGAGTTGCAACAGCAGGTGCCTTCTGAGCCAGCGCCTGTTGCGCAGGTCGCACTCGAGCAGCTGGTGGGCGGTTCGGCGCCAATCGGCAGAGTCATTTCCACCGACGTGCTCAATGTGGAGGATGGCACCTAGTAGCTTGAGGAGAATGAGAGGAGGGAGATCCAGCAGCGCAAGGATGAACTGTCTGGCAAAGTTCGTGAGGCAGCCAAGATCAAAAAGGCCAAGGAGCAGCCCGCCAAGCACCTGGCCAGGCTCGACAAGAAGCGCAATACTGGTGCAGGTTATGCCGCTGGTGCCTCTGCTGGTGGTGGGGGCGCTCCTGCATCTGCTGATGGTGCTGAGCGTCGTGGGCAGGCGCCGGCCTCGGCATCACCCGCGACGGCTTCGAGTACTGAGCCTTCTGAGCCCGACATTCGCATGCTTGTTGCTGCCAGGTGTTCTTCCAATGCGCCCCCCCTCCCTGGGAAGGGGGGGGGGGGGGGGGTAAGTCCAGCGCATGATGTCAGAGGTGTTCTGCCTCTTATTAATCGTGGTTTCGCCGAGTTTGACAGCTTCCTCTCGGAGCTTCACGCTTGGATGAGTTTGCCCACCTGCGCGCCTGCCGCCAGTGGGAGGTTGAAGCGGGAGTATTGCCTCTTTTGGATTCCCCGCCCTTTGCGGCGCATGCGATTCCTTTATGGCCTAAGGGCAAGGCCGATTCTGTTTCCTCTGCCCCCCCCCCCCGGGCTCTAGGGCCCAGGGCCTTGAGGGGGGGGGGGGGGGGGGGGGGCGGAGGGTTCCAATTGCGTCGCCCTGGAAGTTTGGGCCATTAACTGCAACAAGTGGGGAACTATGTAAGACTTTCTGGAGGATCCCAACTGTTCTGCGCGCGTCATTCTTTGCCGAGAGCGCCGTTTGATGGATCCTGAGTCGATTGATCGAGCTTCCGTCTCGGCGCTGAGAGCTGGGTGGAAGTCATGATGGCTGGCCGCCGTTCCTGGGCCACAAGGTGGAGAGTGCTGGCGTGGCTATTTGTTTGCGAGGACTTGGCCTGGGCTCTACTCTGTGCCTTCGCCCGTCATTGCTCGGGGCCGCTGCCTAGCCTGCAAGTGCCATGCGCCTGACAGCCCTGCCATAATTGTAGTGTCGCTGTACCTTCGCCACTCGGTGGGGCTGGGCGCAGCCGCTGGGGGCGCCCTCAGCGACCTGGGCGCGTTCGCGAGCAGCCAGCCATCTGAGTGCATTATAGGAGGGGACTTCAATATTGGGCCAGGCTTATTGGAGGGCATGGGATTTGCTAAAGCTGCTGGGGGTCTACTCATCACCGCCCCTGATAGCGCTCGCTGCCCGTCTTTGGGGGGCCCTTCCAAGTTTGTTTACTTCACTGTTTCTTCCCCATCCTGGCGTGAGGAGGTCTCGAGGAGGCCTCTGTTCGACTCGACTCGTCTCTCAATCCCCACCGCCCTGCGTCGCTGTTTCTTCACCCTAAGCTTTTGATGTTGAGGGCTCTTGCCTTCCGCGAGCCGCCGCCCTTCCTGTTGACCTTCCTTTCGGCCCTCGGCCGCTGTAGTGCAGCGCTGATTGGGATTTGGTGTTGGACCTCGTGAGCGCTGCGGTGGCTCGTGTCTCTGCTGGGGGCGGAGACGGGGATGCGGCGCTTTTGTCGGAAGGATGCTGCCTTTGGGCCAACAGAGCTGAACTCGACTTAGCCAAGATTCTTGGGGCTGACCTCCCCGTGTGCGGCTCTCGGGGAAAAGCGGTCGAAACCTCTTGGAGACCGGTTCGTCAGGCGGGCCCGCCTTCTAAGGGCCCTGTCGCTGGAGGCCTGGAGTGGTTGGAGACGCAGCCCAAGGCCTTGAGGGCCGAGGTTTTTGGTTCATCGAATTCCGCGTCTTTGCATCAAGACGCTCGTCGCCCCCCCCCCCCCCCCCCGTGCTCGAGCGCGGCCAGGGTTTCTCGCGCTGAAGTTTTTTCGCCAGGCCGCCAGCTTCGCCGCTTCTTGCGCGGTCAGACTGGCTGGCCACCTCACTCCGTCTGCTCCGTCGTCGAAGGAGGCGCTGAAGGATCCTGGCGTCTTTTCGCCGTCGTCGCCCCCTCCTCCTCCCCATGTTTTGCTCGACAGCGGCGTAGAAAAAAAAAAAAAAAAACATAGTCGGGGCAGCGCGGATTCGGGCTCCGCCCGCTCTCTCGCTGTTTGTGGCTGATGTGGATCAGGTGCCGACTAATTTCGGCCCGTGCTTGGAAGCTGCAGATAAGGAATTCGGGAAGGAGAACGAAGTTAGCTGGCTCACCTGGCTTCGTGGAGGTGTGGGCAGAGGTGGTCGCAGGGGTTCATCGAGTCCTTCGTGGTCCCTCCCTGGGGTTCCCACGGTTACCCTGGCCTCTAATGGCGACATCGTTGCGGGCCCACGGGCCCTCCTTGCTGCTGAAGGAAAACGTTTTCATGCGTGGTGGGGCCTCGGGCAAGGCCCTCCCGCGGGGGGCGTCAAGCTGGCTGCCCCTCTGCCCAGGTTATCCCCTTCTGACATCGGGCAGGTTTGCAAGTCCCACCGTAAGCAGAGCGCCGTTTCTGTTGATGGCTTCCATCTTCGGCACGACTCGGTCCTGTGCGACTCTGCTCTTACGGCCCTTGCTGGGCTTCTTTGGGTCGTCGAGGCCGCTGGCAGGCCCCCCGAGCAATTTATGGCGGTGCTGTTGGCCCTCTTGCCTGAACCGGCGGGGGGCTTCATGCCCATTGGAGTTTTCGTTTCTTGGTTTCGGCCGGGGCCGAGCCAGACGTCATTTTGCCTTGGGGTGGGAAAAGCGTTTCGCCAGGCCCTATTGGGCCGCTGGGGCCAACAGGGGAGCCGCCGATGCGGTCTGGGGGCGGAGTTTCAAGGCGGGGGCTGGCGTTTCCAAGGGCCTCGCGTTTGGCTCAGTCTTCTACGATTTGCAGAAGCATTACGAGAACATCTCTCTCAATTTCTTCGAAAGCCAGCGCCTCAACCTGGACTTCCCTATCGCCATCGCCAGAGTGGCCCTAGCGGCCTACAGAGCCTGCAGGTTTCTCAGCCTCGGGGGCATCATCGATGGCCCCTTCTGGGTCAAGTCTGGGGTGATCGCGGGGTGTTCGATGGCCACCTCCTTCATCAAGGTGTTTGCGCTCAGAGCGTTTGACAATCCCGTACTGGCTAACGGCACTGACTTCGACGCCTACATAGACGATGCTGGCCCCTCGGGCACGGGCGCAGTTCCCGAAGTTGTTGAAGCCCTAGTTTCGTCCTCGGTGAATCTGCGCAAGGCGGTCGCTGAGGAGCTCGGTTGCACGCTGGCGCTAGACAAGATAGGCTGTGCGTGCAGCCACAAGGCTATAGCGATCCAGTTTGAAGAGCGTCAGGGAGAGTTGTGTGGCGCGCCCTCGGCCTCAGTGGTGAACCTTGGTATTGACTACACTGCAGGTCGGTCCTTGCGCGCGGCTACTCCACGCAGGCTTAGGGGTAAATCTGTTAAGCTCAAGGCTCGTCAAGCCAAGTTTTTTTCGCCAGTGCAGACGCCGTGGCAAGCGCAGGGGAGCCGTGTGGAGGTCTGCTGTCAAAATATGTTTCTCGGGCCCGCTGGCGGGCGCCACCTTCGGCGGTGAAATCTGGGGGGTTTCGGACCGTGGCCTTCGCGCGCTCAGAAGCAAAGGTATGGCCGCGATTTCTCCCAAGTCTCAGCGCCGTTCCCTCGCCATTCTTTCTCTTCTGGAAAGGGGGCCCTCCCTGGAGGGTGAGCGTGGCGCCAATTATTAGGTGGTGTAAGGAGCTTTGGCTCGCTCAAGGTGCCCTCGCCTATCATCTTGTTTGCCAGAGGTTACATGGGCACGTCGCCGTTCGATATTCGATGCCTGAGCAGGACTACCTTTTTCCAACTGTCGCCGCCAAACAGTACCATCATGTATATCACTACCAGCATCATTCTCATCGTGTGGATGGGATTACATGCGATTCCATGCCTTATCGGACCGTTCGCGGTGAGCCGACCCACGGTGAGGGACGACCCCATCCCTGACCTTGTTGATGGGATGTCTGGACGAGCGAACGTGCGCGAGCAAAGTGTCCACGACTGCTACCGCCCTGTGTCGGTCCCGCGAACGATGCCATCCCAGCGGCCCCGTGCACGCGACGTGTTCGGGGGAGGGGGGAGGGGGGCGCGCAGTGGCGGGGGAGGCGCGGGGGAGGAGAGGGCGCAGGGCGGGGGAGGCAAGGGGGAAGGGAAGTGAGCGCTGGCCTCGAAAAGTGTGGGGGTGGAAAGGGGGGACAGGGCAGGCGCGGGGGGGCGCGATCTTTGCATGCCCGCGCGCTGGCACCCGTCTTCCTCCCTCCTCTCCTCCCCCTCCTTCTGTTTACTCCCGTCTCTCCCTCCTTCCTTCCTTGCGTCCTCCTTCCGTCTCCGCTTCCTCCTCCTCCTCCTCGTCCTCGTTCTCGTCGTCGTCGTCGTCGTCGTCGTCCTTTTCCTCCACTTCACCCTTCCGTCGCCTCCCTCCATCCCCCTTGCCCCCCCTTCCCCCTATCCCTCCTTTCTGCCCCCACTTTTTCTCTCCGCTCGCCTCCACGTTCGCCCTCGTTCCCGACTCTGTTACAGTTCCCCCACTCCCCCATTTCTCATCCACTCCGTTCCCCGAATGTTCATCTCACCCCCCAAACCTCAGCCCTGCCCCCCCAAACGGAACCGATCTTGAGCCCATCTAGAGCTGTCGTGGAAACGATATTGAGCCCATCTTGAGCCATCTTTGGGCCGTCTTGGAGGCATATTGGAACCATCCGTTACTTTTGGTCGTCTTGGAGGCGCCTATTGGGACCTCCCTCGATGCCACCTGAGGCGACGTGGAGGGCAGCTTGGACCCACTTGGACCCCTGGACCGGACTCGGCCCCGCCGAGAGCTGGCCCCGACCTCGCCCGGTCCCAGCTTGAACCAAACCCAGCCTGAACCCAGCCTATCACGACCCGGCAACCTGGGCCGGACCCCAGACGCGGGACCTGTGTGTGAAGTCCGCTCACGTCCCCATTCTATCCCTTTTTCCGCAACTGTATTGGCTCTGGTATTGGCTAAACGACAACAGTGCACTGCTGCTGTGCAGGGCCCTGGAAAACGAGTCCTACTCCTCGCCTCTACCTACGGACCCCGTATAGGAACGGCCCCTCGGCCGTGGCCGTCTCCTTATACACACAGGACCCGGGCCCGGCTGGACCCGGCCCAGATCGACCTGGCAGGGACCCTGTTCGGACCTGGCCCAGACCCTGCCGGGACCCGGGACCCGGGTCCGACCTGGCCCGGACCGGGCCAGGGGGCCCAGGCCGGGCCCGGACCCGGCCCGGCCCCGGCATGGACCCGGCCTGGACCCGGGCCCGGCCTGGACTTAAATCGGGCCTGTCCTTCCTATATACCAGAAGAGTATGCAAAAATTCTCAAAACATAGTCCAAGGACGATTTTCTATTGACTATTTTTGATTACCTTCGCGACCGCCCTGCGGGTGATAAGGAGTTGGGGAGGGAAAGGGGCCAGCAATGGGCAACAGTGGTGATTGTTGCGTGGCCGCTCGCTCTTGGGGGCCTTGGTGTCGAGCTGCTCATGTCATCATTCGCTCTTGGGCTCCTTGGTATCATTCCCCCCCCCAGGAACCAACGAAATAATAATTTACCTTTTCGACCACCCTTCGGGTGATAAGGAGGTTCGGGGGGGAACCAACGTCTCATTCGATCGGTCTCGCTATCGGTCTCACCATCGATATCATTATCGTTCTCGCTCGATCGATCTCACTCGATTGATATCGCAATCGATCTCACTCGATCTATGTCACTCGATCGATCTCACAATCGATCTGACTATCGATCTCGCAATCGATCTCACTATCGATCTCACTATCGATCGCACAATCGATCTCACAATCGGTCTCACTATCGGTCTCACTATCGATATCACAATCGATATCACATTCAACGCCATCATCATCAGCATCATCGTCATCAACGTCATCAACCTCATCATCACCCGCATCATCGGGGCACCATCATTATCATCACAACCTCATCACCATCATCATCACCATCATCATCATCGGGGCACCGTAGCCGTCACCATCAGCATCAACATCATCATCATCATCACTAGGACACCATCATCATCATCGTAACACCATCATCATCATATCATCATCATGATTGTGATCGACATCATCATCAACATCATCATCATCATCGGGACACCATCATCATCATCAACAACAACATCATCATCATCGGAACACCATCATCATTGCCACCATCACCATCATCACCATCATCATCAACAGCACTGGGGCACCATCGTCATCATCAACATCAACATCATCATCGCCATCATTGGGCCGCAAGCATCAACATCATAATCATCACCTTATCATCGGCCTCCTATCCAACATCATTTTCATCAGGACACCCTTATCGTCATCATCATCATCATTTTCATCATCGCCATCACCCGGACACCATCATCATCACCATCACCATCAACATCATCAGTATCAACCTCTTCATCAGCATCATCATCATCGGTCATCATCATCATCATCAAATCATGTTGTCATCTTCATCATCATCAGGATCATCATCAACATTATCATCATCGGGGCACCGTCATCATCAGCGACATCACCATCATCATCAACATCATCATCATCAACATCATCATCATCGTGACACCATCATCATCACCACCATCACCATCATCATCATCACCAACATCGTCAACGTCACCATCATCGTCATCATCATCATGGGGACACCATCATCATCACCACCAGCACCAGCATCATCATCGTCAACATCATCAGCATCATCAACATCATCATCATCATCATCATCATCATCACCATCGGGATACCGACGGGACACCGGCAGGACACCGGCGGGACACCGCGCGCCACCGGCCCCCGAGTGGGACACCCGCGGGACACAGCGGGGCACCGGTTGCCTGAACGGGGACTTTTGGTCCGGCCGCGCCTCAGCTACAGGAGAGCTATTTCTCGCTCGCCCACGCATTTTTGCCTCGCACGCACGGCACGCACGAACACGGAACCTGAAACCGATTTCCCGGAACGGGGTTTTTCCGTTCGATTTCGATCTCACCCCTTCACCTCCGATGTAGTTCATTTTGCAAGGGCTTGGGGGGCCGTTTGGGCGCGTTTTTTGGACCTCGTGGTGGGTCTTGAAAGCCTCGCGTACCACTTGGCGTACTTGGCCGTCTGGGTGTTCATGTTTTGCAGCGTCTCCACATTCTTGTCGAGCATTTCGGCTGGCAAAGCCCTGCCCCTCGCAGCGAGGCCGAAGGGAGTGCGTGACCGAAGTGGGTGCGTTCGCGGCCCCCCCGCGTGCCGAGCGCAACAAAAGTCTTGAGCCGAAATCCTTGGATGGTAAGAGAGTTAGTTGACGGGGGGGGACCCAACGTCTCACTCAATCGATCTCACAATGGACCCCACTATCGCTTTCACAATCGATCTCAATCGATCAATCACACTATCGATCTCGCTCGATCGATCTCACTATCGATCTCTCTATCGATCCCACTCAATCGATCTCACTATTGATCTCGCAAGCGATGACGTTATCGGTCTCACGATAAATCTCACCATCGATCTCATTATCGATCCCTCTACCGATCTCACAAGCGATGTCGTTATCGGTCTCACGATCGATGGGGCCATCGATCCCGCGATCGATCTCATTCGATCGATCTCACTATCGATTTCCCTCGGTCGATTTCACTGTCGATATCATCCTGGATCTCGCAATCGATCCCTCTAACGACCTCCCTGTCGATATCAGTCGATCTCACGACCGATATTACTAGTCATATCGCTATCGATTTCACGATCGATATCACGATCGATCTCACTATCGGTCTCACTATCGATCCCATTATCGATCTCAGAATCGATTTCGGCATCGGTCTCACTACCGTTTTCGCACCAGCGGGACACCAGGACACCGGCGGGACACTGGCGGGGCACCGCGCGCCACCGCTTGCCGGAGGGAAAACCATTTTGTCCAGCCGGGGCCCAGCCACAAGCGGGACACCCGGGACACCGGCGGGACACCGCGCGCCACCGCGTGCCGGAGGGAAAATCATTTGGTCTGGCCGCGCCTCAGCCACAGGAGACCACGCAGTTTCGCCTCGCCCCCATGCGCGGCACGCGCGAACACGAAACCGAAACCGATTTCCTGGCGGGGGCTCTCCGTTCCACTTCGATTCCACTTCGATCTCACCCCCCAATTTCCGATTTTGGAGGACTTGCCGAATATTTCCGATATTTCATTCAACATCCGCCTGTATATAGGAGGACATGCCCGACCTAAGCCTTGGCCCGGCCCGGGCCCGGACGGGACCCGGCCCAGACCTGGCGCGCGCCCGGCCTGGCCTTTGTCAACACCGTTTTCACGGACCAGCAACCAGGTCATGGCCTAGTGCCCTAGAGTGGTCCAGTAGGTTTTCAGTCATTTAACCGTGTATGCCCATTCGATGCAACGCCCAATCGTCACCATCCTCGTCGTCGTCATGATCACGGCCGTCGCCATCGCCCAAAGCTTTCATAGTCATTTAGGCAACATTTCAGGCATCGGCGACGCCCCTTACATATCATAAGAAATCTGGACACCCCGAGTCACTGTAAGGATGCACGTTGCGCGCATTCTCGTTTTGGCAATATGTTGGCCGACTGGCTCATCAGGTGCCCGCGACGATTCGTTGCATGCTCAGATGGAGTTGGAAATTGTGCAAAATTCTGTGATGGTCCGCGACCGTCATGGTGACACGACGAAAAGCAAATTGAATCATCACACTGGCAAAAGGGAAGAGGAGCCCAAGGGCAGCCGTCACAAGTCAATTGGCAAGAATCAAAACAGCACATGGAATATTACGAGCCCATTTTGGCAGAACGATGTGTCCTACTTTCTGGGCTTCGGCAGGGCCGAGGACGATAATTCAACGAAGTGCGATGAGGAGCATGCGATGGCCGATCAAGACAAACAAAATGGGGGGAGTGCGACAGTTGGCAACTGGTTAAGTCGTTTGTATTGGAACTTTCCGATCATGATCCCTCCTTTTGTTGTCATTTTGTCACTCCCATTCATGTGCTGTTTCTCCGGCTCTGGATCCAAAGTGCACAAGGATTTGGGGAAGTTCGTTTTTTCCTATGTTGGGTTCTTCGTTGCTAATTGGGCAGTTCTAGCGATCATGACGCCGGGATTCTTCGCCAGCCGTCTCAGTGCCACCCTCAAAGCTGACCATGCTATAACTTTCAAGCGGATGTCGATGAAAGAGGAATTTAAGTATTCGATGGATTACGAAAGCATGCTCAGGATCTTGACGGTGGCAACGGGCGCCGTTATCTTTCGAGCCGTGGCCCACATGCTCGGTCCACAAGAGGCTAAACTCATCGCCACCCAGAGACAGCACGGAAACCCTTCGAGACGGTCCCAGGCAGCTCCCCCAGTCCAGCAAGACGGCCCCACGACAGCTCAGGACGTCCCCAAGACTGGCCCCACCACCAACGGACCCTCTGTCAAGGACATCATGCCGGGAAATATCTATATGAATCTGAACCGCCCCCTGAGCCAGGTGCTTGTCAAGTTCACAGGGCAGTCGTTCTTGATGTGGATGTACTGTGCTTTCTTATCAAATATGTGTGAAACGAGACTGCCGTACCTAAAATGCTCAGCAGCAAGGATGCAATTCACATGTATCCGTTTTCGCTGCCGCGCAGGGCCGCGCATACCCGTGATCGGGCTTGGGGACGCCTCGTAGCGACGCTATATCGTCGGACGGCGTTGGCGGGGGCTGTTCGAAGCTTCCCTGTACGGCCGTCGTGGTTTTTCCTCGGGGGCTGTTCGAAGCCCCTTGGTGGGCCGTTTGACGGTCTCGCTGCCATCGGGGGGGTTGTGGCCGCGCTGGGGTCCTTGCAAGTGCTGGGCGGCCTCCCAGGGCTGAGGCGCTCTGAAGGAGAGCCGCCAGGCTCGTTTAAACACGAACACTTTGAGCAGCTGGAGTAAAACTATTTCGGGACTTGCTGCCGCAAGTTGATATATTCTGGAGTGCGTCCCGCGAGGCTTTTAACGGAGTGGCGTAGCAAAGCGGGGTGGGCTGCGCGGACATTGGCATGTGAGCTGCCCGCGCAAAGCCACGCGCAAGCGTTATCTCCTCCGCGTGGCGTGCCGCGTGGGCAGCCTGCGTACGCCACCGCGTAAGGTCGCCACGCCCCCTCGCGTAAGACCATGTTTCCTTGCTCGCTCCACTGCTGCTTCGCAGGGAGCACTACGCGGTTGAGAATTACACGGGGCCCAGCGTACAACCGCGTGGCCGCTTCGGCGTGGGGGCGGATCGTTCTGATTGCTCTGCCTGTATTGCAAGCCTTGATTCGGGCTGACTTGGGGAAAGAATTCTTTGAAAATCAAGCGAGTTGGATGGCGCTTGTGCGTTCTCGTGAGTATAAACTCGGCCCCACCCTTATGGTGACGAGCCGCCTCGAGATATACAACCGCTTGATGATGGATTTCCTAGTGAACCAGGTCTCGGGGTGACCCAAAAGGGGGTCCAGCTGAAATGGGGTCGTGCAATAGATTTGGGGCAATTGTATTGCAACTGCACTGCGCAGGAGAAATGAATTGCATTGTATTGCAAGTAATGTATAACACACGAAAATGCAGCAATACATCTGCGGCCCGAAATGTATTGCACGCCCCAAATGTTTTGCAACAATCTACTGCGCCACCCCCTTTATCGCTGGACCCCCTTTTGGGTCAACCCGAAGGTCTACCGAGGAGTCATCGTTTTTACCATGCACTCCGTGTGTCTCTTCGAGACGTACCTCGATCTGGTCTTGAACGTCTTCGCACTGAGTTTTATCACGAAGCTCGACGAGGAGACTGGCGACATCACTGCTATCCACTTGCTCGACGATGAGCGCGACCGGCCAGTGCAGGGGTCGCCTCTCGGAGCGGAGGAACCCGTTGGTGAAGACGGTGATGGAGATCATCCGTCGCGTGCGGGAGTACGCTAGGGGAGAGGTGGTTTCAGATCCTGCTCCGGCGACGAGGAAGTTGCAGGACCGTTTTAAGCAGCTCAGGCTCTTTAACAAGCGGAGTTCATGCGGCGCCCTGTTGTTGTTGGCTCGCTTGGCGACGGAAATCACGAGTGTTCAATCTGCCACCGCGGCGCAGACCTGATGGTATAATGCCGCTGCACTTTCATGCCCTTTCCTATCCAAGTGAGGCATCTTAACAATTCCGCTCTCACCTCCTCCCCCTGGGGCGCAGACTCGGTCAGAAGCCAGAAGCATCGGCCCATTCTCTTACCTTCGCAGGTCTCTACCACGCCTCCGCCGACGGGGGCTCGGGTGTGGGGCCCTGGACCCACGCGCGCGCTGCGACAATCTTTTACCTCCGTAGCTCCACGCCTCGCACGGAGACGCATTGAGGACGCAGCGCTGCTGGGAGAAAAAGACCGAAGCTGGGATCATTACACGTACCCGCCACCTTTCTTGGGGACCGATCCCCCAGGACCCACCCCAGGGGGCGCTCGACATGGATGCAACTTGGGCCCTGGGGGGCCCAGAGATATCCATACCCAACGCCTCCTGAGGTCCCACGGCATCGGTTCCCCTGGCGGTGGTTGCTTACCTCTCCCCGCCCCGCAGCAGAAAGCACTGTGCCGGCGCAGCCGCAGAACTCCAGGGGAAGGGCCCGCGTCGGCCTCGAGAGAGCGACCCAGCACCCCTCTCGTGGAGCTCCTCGTGCACCGGAGGCGCAGCCGGCTTCGTGGTGAGAGGGCCGCGCTCCCTCAGCGCGCCGCCGACGTCGATTCGACCCCGCCGTATTTTGCCGGGCAGGCGGAAGGCGAAGCGAGGAACCCGATTGCGAAGCAGGATGAGGAGGGCTTCTGGGCGGGGATGGGGGAAGGAGGGGGCTGCCAGGGGCGGCAGAGGCGGGGGGCGAGCCCGTGGAAACGCGCCGCAGACGATGCGCGGCGGATTTGAGGCGCAGCCTTCCAGGTGAAGCATTCCCCGTGCAATGGGAAACGGTTCGTTGGCAGCGGCCCGCGCGACCCCGCGAAAGCCATTTTTTTTTATGAATCCGTTCGGCACGCGGGTCAGAGATGACTCCCTGGTCCGCGTTCCCTGATCTTGCCGGCGCGGGCCAGAGTGATCGCCAGCTTTCTGTTGTCGTCGCCCACCTGGATGACGCTTCCCAGCCCCCACTCCCGTCGAACAGAAGCAGCCCAGAGCGCGAAGGGTCAAGTCGGGCATATCCCTCTACAGGGGGAACATTATTCAAAAGTAGCCCCCAAATCGGCAGGGGACGAGCCTTCGACTAGTTGGATCCTTTCGCATTTTTGGGTTTTTTTCTTCAACATATTCCGCCTGGTGATGGTTTTTTATTTGTTGCTTTGCCGATCGGCGCGGGCCCCCCAACCTCCGATGGAGTGGATCTTGGCTGTTTTTTGGCGCCAGTTTTGAGCGGGTGGGGTCTCCCACAGAGACAGCATTCTTGCAAACAGTCGCAGTAAGCAGAGGTCCGGAGCCAGATTCCCCCTTCCCCCCCTGGAGTGGATCTTGGCTGTTTTGGGCGCGTGTTTCGAGCAGGTGGAGTCGCTCCCCCATAGGACGCATGGTTCCAAACAGCCTCATTCAGCAGAGGTCCAGGGCCAGACCCCACCCCTTCCCCCCCTCCCTTGCCGCCCAATGTCGAAACGCCGCATCAGAAAACGTTCACAAGGTGCAGCCCAGGATTCGAAGAAGAAAACATGGTGTAAACACAGACTCTTGGCGCTGATCGGGGGAGCGTAAGACCCGGGTTTGCCAGGACTCGGGTTCGCCATCGTTTTTTGACGACCGCGCCTAGGATTTTGACGAGGAGGAGTTTCGTGGGATGTCTGCAGCGGGAGGCCTCGTCAAAATGCAGGCTCGGCCTCGTCATTTTTTTGACGACCTCGTCGGGGATTTCCGAGTCCCCCGTACCCGGGTCTTACGTCCCCCCGAGCTGAATGTCGAGCCCCCTTGCCGCCCAAGACCAAAAAGCCGAGTAAAAACGATCACCTGTAGGAGGACGCGGCCGACCTGAGCGAAGGGTTCCGGGGCCCCCGGCAGGCGGTCGGCGCCCCCGCCCTCCTCCTCCTCCTCCTTCCCCTCCTCCTCCTCCTCCTCCTCCTCCTCCTCCTCCTCCTCCTCCTCCTCCTCCTCCTCCTCCTCCTCTTCTCCTCCTCCTCTCCTCCTCCTCTCCCTCCTCCTCCTCCTCCCCTCCCTTCTCCTCCTTTTTTCCTCCTATCTCCTTCCCCTCTCCTTCTCTTCTTCTCTCCCCCCTCCCTCCTCTCCTCCGATTCCCTCCCCTAATTCTTCCCTTCCTCTTCCTCTTTCTCTCTCCTCCTCCTCCTCTCCTCTCCCCTCCTTCTCCTCCCCTCCCTCATCTCCCTCTCCTCCCCTCCTCCTCTCTCCTCCCTCCTCCTCCTTTCCCCTCTCCTCCTCTCTCCCTCCTCCTTCCCTCCTTCTCCTTTTCCCTCTCCTCTTCCTAATAGGGGTCGTCCTCCCCTCCTCCTCCTCCTCCTCTTTCCTCTTCCTCCTCCTCCTCCTCCTCTCCTCTCCCCTCCTCATCCTCCCTCCCTCCTTTCGCCGCCTCTCTCCTCCTCCTCCTCCTCCTCCCCTCTCTTCTCCTCCTCTCTCCCTCCTCCTCCTCCTTTTCCTCCTCCTCTCCTCCTCTCCTTTTCCTTTCCTCTTCCCCCTCCCCTCCTCTCCTCCTCCTCTCCTCCTCCTCTCCTCTTTTCCTCCTCCTCCTCCCTCGTCCTCCTCTCTCCTCATCTCCCTTCTCTCATCTTCTCCTCCCTCTTTCTCCTCTCCTGCGTCTTCCTCCTCCTTCCTCCTTCCCCTCTTCCTCTTCCTCCTCCTCCTCCTCCTCCTCGTCTTCCTCCTCCTCCTCCTCCTTTTCCTCCCCCTTCTCCTCCTCCTCGCCCTCCTCCTGCTCCTTCTCCTCCTTCTCCTCCTCCTCCATTCCCTCCGTCTCCTCCTCCTCCTCCTCCTCAGGTTGCGCGGGGAACATGGCCGAGATGTCGCGGGGCCTATCGGCCACGCGCAGAGGAGGGTAGGGGAAGGGGGGAAGGCTTCTTAGAAGCACCCCTGCTTCTTAGAAGGCGCGGGCCTTCTCTATACATGGAGGGCTAGCGCCTTCTAATAAGCAGCCTCCTTCTAAGAAGCCTTACCCCATCCCCTACCCCCCTCTGCGCGCCGCCAAGCCTTGTCGATGCCGATCTTGGCCATGGTGCATGCCGGCCGTCGCCGATTCGCGAGGGTGATCCACGAAGTGACGCCAACCAAGCTGGGCAGTGGCCAGGCAGCTTTTTGTGCGCCCCCCTCGAGGGAGGAGGCGCGGGGACCATGGCCGAGATGTCGCGGGGCCTTGTCGACGTCGATCTTAGCCATGGTCCATCCCGGCCATCGCCGATTCGCGAGGGTGATCCACGAGTTGACGCTGACCAAGCTGGACGGTAGCCAGGCGGCATGTTGTGCGCACGGCACAATGGCGGCTTTCGTGCAGAAGGATTTGTATGCTGTTGATGCTCATGTCCCACATCTTTGCACATTCGTGTCCTACGCACCTCCGGGTGTACATACTATGACTCCTTGCTCGCTTGCTTGAAGATGGATGGTGACCAGGATCGACACGTGTCGCAGGCCTAGAGGTTGACACCAACACCAATATCGGCGGTGTGCTTCCACCGAGGGAAGAAGATCCCGATCTCGGTGATGGTGGTAAAACTCTGGCTTCCAAGGTGACCGAAGTACTGCCACCAACACCGAAATCTAGGACCATCTTCCCCACGTGGAGGCACCCCCCTGTGTTGGTGTTGGTGCCAATTTCTGGGCCTCCAGGACACGACTTTCCCACGCTCAGCCTTGGAGGGCCAGTGGTTCACCGCGACGGTCGCCGCGAGAATCCCAGTATCCCTACTCCCCTTTCTTCCTCCTCGTTCTCCTCCTTCCCGCCTCCTCCTCTCTCTCCCCTGGCGTGCGGGGCGCGTGCGAACGCATGACCTGCACGCGCAGCCTCGTGCAGTCCCCGAGATTGCACCGGTCCGGCCGGGGCCCCAGATTACAGCCTTGGTCATGGCCCCCGTGTTCTCC
Source organism: Prorocentrum cordatum (assembly GCA_963575745.1). NCBI lineage: Eukaryota > Dinophyceae > Prorocentrales > Prorocentraceae > Prorocentrum > Prorocentrum cordatum. Next base: position 91,443 of record CAUYUJ010001763.1, read on the forward strand.
CCCTCGAGGGAGTGCGAGGCGGCGGAGCGAGGAGGGCGAGGATGATCAGCAGCCTCCTCAGCCCCAGGATTACTGCGTGTTAGGAGGGGACACGAGTCGGCGGCGAGCGAGCGGGGGGGGAGGGAGCAGGAGCGAGGAGGAGCGAGGCGGAGCGAGGAGGAGGGGCGAGGAGGGCGAGGCGGGCGGGCGCGACGGGGGCGGGGCGGCGGGGGCGAGGAGGGCGAGGCGGAGCTCGAGGGGGGGGGGGGCAGGAGGAGCTCGCGGCGGGGGCGAGGTGGGCGGCGAGGCGGCCGCGAGGGGCGGCGGCAGCGCCAGGCACTCCGGCCGCGCGGGGAGGAGGCGCCGCATGGGCCTCAGAGGCTCGCCCCCCTCGCGGCGGGCCCACGGCGGGCCAGCCAGCCCTGCCCCGCGCGGGGCTGGCCGGGGTTCCGCAGTGCCCCGCGCGGGCGGGCGGGCGGCCGCGGCGCCCAGAGCGCGGCCCGGGCGTGCGAGGTGCTGATTTTTTTTTCCCGCTGCGCGGTGCCCAGGATGTCCTGACCCCTTCCCGGGCTCCTTCTCCTCCTCCTCCTCCTCCTCCTCCTCCTCCTCCTCCTCCTCCTCGTCTTCCTTCTCCTGCTCCTCCTGCTCCTCATGAGAGCTGACGGGCAAAGGCATGAAAAGACACGTCTAGTCAAGCAAAGCGGGCAACCAGGGTGAGAAGAGAGATCCCTGGAGCAAGGGGGTTGCCTTGGAGGGCCTCTTCCGGCCATCCCTGGGGCACATCCCTGGGGCCCGCATGGGGGCCAGGGAAAGAGGAGGAGGAGGAGGAGGAGGAGGAGGAGGAGGAGGAGGAGGAGGAGGAGGATGGAGGAGGAGGAGGAGGAGTAGGAGGCGGAGGAGGTGGAGGAAGATGAGCTGAGGAGGAAGAGGAAGAGGAGAAACACGACGACGGACGACGACGACAACGACGACCGACGAACGACGAACGACGACGGACGAAGACGACGGGACGACGAACGACGATGATGACGACCGACGCACGGCAGACGACGACGAGGGGAGAGGAGGAAAAGGACGAGGATGACGATGAGGCAAGGACGAGGACGAGGACGAGGACGAGGAGGAGGAGGAGGAGGACGAGGATGAGGGGGAGGCGGAGGAGGAGGAGGAGGAGGAAGGAGGAGGAGGAGGAGGAGGAGGAGGAGGAGGAGGGGAGGAGGAGGAGGAGGAGGAGGAGGAAGGAGGAGGAGAGGAGGAGGAGGAGGAGGAGGAGGAGGAGGAGGAGGAGGAGAGGAGGAGGAGGAGGAGGAGGAGGAGGAGGAGGAGGAGGAGGAGAGGAGGAGGAGGAGGCGGAGGAGGAGGAAGGAGGAGGAGGAGGAGGAGGGGGAGGAGGAGGAGGAGGAGGAGGAGGACGAGAACAAAGCCGTCAAATTGCCTCTTGGAGCCCTCTTGGGGCTCTTTTGGGAAAGGCCATCGATCAACGCAGGGGGGTCTTTCAGTTCCCACCCCCTGGGGCCGTCAACATCGCGTCTTGGAGCGCTCTTGGGGCCTTCTTGGGGCGCTCTTGGGCACCCTGGGGGCCATTTGGGGGGCTTCTTGAGCCCCTCTTAGGGCTCTTTTGGGCCATCTTGGGGCCATCCTGAGGCTTCAGAAGCCCATCGGACGCGAAAGGCGAGGAGGCAACAGTCATTGATTTCCTAAGGTTTTCTAAGGACTTTGACCTCTGCGAGGGGTCTTGAGGGGGCTCCGAAAACGCTCGGAACCGTCTTGTGGCCTTCTCGGGGCCTTGTGGAGGTATTTCGTTGGAAGTCATCTTGAGCCATCGTCGGCTATCCTGGGCCATCTTGGAGGCCATCTTGGAGCCATCTTGAGCGAAAAAGGACGCCCTGGCACATCGCGGCCTGTCCCAAGAAACATCAGGGAGGGGAGGGGGAGGGTACATTCGGGGCGCTGAAGAACGAACCCTTTTCGTTGGGGAGGGGCTCGGTGTTCCTTAATTGTTCCACACCTTGCCCAAGGTTTTCCTTACGTTTTCGATGGGAAGTCGAAGGTTAACTTATGAAAAAAGGGGCCTCGTTCCTTGTCTAGGGTTCCTTAGGTCAACGCCTCGACTGTACCCCTTCCCGAAGGGACGAGAGTTTTTGGAAGAGCAAAGCACAACATCGTTAGACCACCTCAGCCTCAAGAGCCGGCGGGGTCTCCGGGGGCGAGGCTCTCTCTATATGCGCCCTGGCAGTGCTCGATGTGGTGCCCTGTCCTGTCCTGGGGCGACGGGCCCCCGACGTCGTGTTCGTTTTCCCAGGGCGTGGCCCCCCGCACCTCCCCCGGACCCCCTCGCGCGTTGTGAGCAAAAGTGGCGACGGGAGGCTTTCCGCTCTCTTCGGCCTCTGGGGGCCCTTGCGGGCCCTCGGGGCCGTCAACAAAGCATTCAGGCTCAACAAAAACCGGTCGCGGGGAAGAGGTCCGGGTCTTTGGGGGTCGACGCTGTGAAACAAATCGCGACGTCGGGGGTCTGGTTCCGAGCCCGTCTCCTCTCCCTGCCGTTGAACGGCCCCGGTGCTGCCGAAGCGGGCCCTCCGGAGGTTATCTTTCTTTGATTCATTGTTTTGCCGATCGGCGCGGGCCCCCCTCCCCCCCCTCCCCCCCCCCCAATGGAGTAGATCTTCACCAGCCTCGAACTTATCCCTATCCCTACGATGGACACGCCAAAAAGCGATGACAATCTTGGGGATGCGCCCTGAAAGATTAGGGGAATCCCTAAGATTGGCATCGCGATGAGGCGATGCCCAGCTCAGGGATAGGGACATGTTCCAGGCTGGTAAGCTCTTGGCTGCTTTTTGGCGCCTGCTCCGAGCGGGAGGAGTCTCTGCCCCAGGGGCCGCACTCCTGCGAACAGTGTCGCGCCAGGCAGAGGGCTGGAGCCGGCCTTCCCTCCCCCCCCTCCCCGCTCCCTTGCCGCCTGCCGCACAGTGTCGGACACAACCCCCAAAAAGGAGCGCTCACTGGGTACCCAGAAAGTACAAAGAATCCTAATACTCATCTTGGAAATCAAGAATGCCTACAAGACAAGAATTATTAATAACACCTTCCTACTCATCATCATACACTCATCCTATCCTCATCACGCTCCTCATCTCACTAATTCAACATACCTCATAATACTACTATCCTCCTCATCCCACATCCCTCCTCCCCTCCTCCTCTCCTCCTCCCTACTCCTCCTCATGCCTCCCACCCCTCTCCTCCTCCTCCTCCCCTCCTCCTCCTCATTCACTCTCCTACTCCTCCTCCCCCCTTTTTAACCACCCCCACCCCGCCTCCTCCTCCTCCTCCTCGTCCTCCTCCTCCTCCTCCTCCTCCTCCTCCCTGCCGTTGAACGGCTCCAGTGGTGCCGAAGCGGGCCCTCCGGAGAGGCCAGAGCCGCGGAGAGTAGCCGGCCGCCCCGTTTTCTTCTTGCTGAGGTCGGGTCTGGGTGGTCTGGGCTCACCTCGAGGGTGAAGGCTCGGGCCCGTCTCGGGTGTGCCCTGGCCGGGGCTTGGGGGGGGCATGCAGCCGTGGCCACAAGGGCGCCCCAGGAGGCCCAGGAGGCACCTCGAGCCTGGTTCGGCCACGGGTCCCGGCCCCGGAGCACAAGCGGTCGTGCCCTGGAAGTTCTTGTGCAGGGTGCAGGGCGCAGGCAGGGCGCCCCGGAAGGTCCGGGGGGGGGGGTGCAAGGTGCACGCAGTGGCGCCCCATGCCGATGCACGTGTTTTCGGTTCCCCTTTGCAGGCCCTGTCGGGGCCGTCTTCGAAGACTCGGGAAGGAAGGGAGATGGAAGCCTGGTTTTGGGTCCAGTTTTCTGGCCGACGGAAGTAACACGTTCCTGGACATAGGAGGAAGGGATGGCCTTTTGAGGCTTCTTGGGGTATCCTGGGGGCCTTCTTGGCGGTTTTTTAGGGACCTCAGGGGCATTTTTGGGCCTCCTGTGCCGTCTCGAAGGCTTCTATGAGGGTCTTTCGTGGGCGTTTTGTGGCGCCTGGGGGCCCTTCTTGGAGGCCTCGCGGGGCCTCTCGGGGCGCTCCTGGGGACCGGTTTGGGGCATGTTGGGTTGGTGTCTTGGGGGCGCTCGTGCTCTCCAGGGAAGCCTCTTGGGTTCCTTTACGAGCCTTCTGGGGGCCATCGGGGCCCTTCCTATGTTCATTGAAGGCGTGACGATCGGAGAAACGTTCGAGGACCAAAGTTGCGCGAACAGTGTAATAAGCTTCACAGATTTCCAGCTCTCTCGGGTGCATATTGCAACCGTATTGGAGTCTCGGTTGGGCCCTGTTGGGCCATCTTGAGGCATTGTGGGGTCACCTTCGGCCCCTGAGGCTCCCCAGGAGGCCTCTCGGCGTTTCTAGGGGACCTCTTGGTGACCTCGTGCCGATCCTGGGATGCATTCTACATGCCCGAATTGGTCTCCTGCCCCTGCGGTGCGACTTCCTTTTTTACCAACGCTACACAATCGAATAATCAAACCGGATGTCTTGCGGCGGGCCCGATCAAAAACAACCGAGGTGCGACTTTCGCCGACTTCCGCCGGCGACCGTCGTGTGGCGGTGGGAGAATTTCGAGGGCCCCTCCGCAAGGTCGGGGAGAAATCTTGATCCTGGATAATCGTCGTCGTCGTCGTCGTCGTCGTCGTCGTCGTCGTCGTCGTCGTCGTCGTCGTCGTGGTCGTGGTCGTCGTCATCGTCGTCGTCATCTTCGCCGTCGTTTTTCGTCCTTCGTCTGTCGTCTGTCGTCGGTCGTCGGTCGTCCGTCGTCCTTCGTCCGTCGTCCGTCGTCCGTCGTCCGTCGTCCGTCTTCCGTCGTCCGTCGTCGTCGTCGTCGTCGTCGTCGTCGTCGTCGTCGTCGTCGTCGTCGTCGTTATCGTCGTCGTCGTCGTCGTCGTCGTCGTCGTCGTCGTCGGCGTCCTCGTCGTCGTCGTCGTCGTCGTCGTCATCGTCGTCGTCGTGGTCGTCGTCGTCGTCGTCGTCGTCGTCGTCGTCGTCGTGGTCGTCGTCGTCGTCGTCGTCGTCGTAGTCGTCCGTCTCCGTCGTCGTCGCCGTCTCCGTCGTTGATCGAGGATCCAGGCTCTTGGAAGTTTTTAGAAACGGCGGCGACGACGGACGGCAGAGCTCCCCATGAACACCTGGAGGCCCCTGGAAGGCCCGAAAACGCCCAGGATCTCGATCCTCCTCGGTTCTCGGAGACGACGACGACGACCACGACGACGATTACGACTTCGACGACGACGACGTCGACCACGACGACAGTTACAGGCGACCACGGATCGACGACGACGACTACGACGACGACGACAGCGGCGACGACGACGACGAAGACGGCGACGACGTCCGTCGTCTGTCGCCCGTCGTCCGTCCCTCGTCCGTCGTCGTGGTCGTCGTCGTCGTCGTCGTCGTCGTCGTCGCCGTCGTCGTCGGCGGCGGCGGCGGCGTCGTCGTCGTCGTCGTCGTCGTCGTCGTGGTCGTTGTCGTCGTCCTGGTCGTCGTCGTCGTCGTCGTCGTCGTCGTCGTCGTCGTCGTCGTCGTCGTCGTCGTCCGTTTCCGTCGTCGTCGCCGTCGTTGATCGAGGCTCTTGGACGACTCTATAGGCTTACGCCACATCCGCCGACCGCTTAAATGAGTTCAAGGTTTTCATGGTGCTTTTCGGTGTTTGGAGGGTTCACGTCGCGCAGTTGGCAAGCCTTTCAGTGCAGTGGTCATTGCCAGAGGAACTTGTCGAAGTCGGCTTTCCCCTCCTGGACGCGAGCCATGCCGCGCGTGACGAGAAGAAGGGCATCTCGAAATGCAAGGCATGCAAATGACACCAGTAGGGCGCCCGTGCCATGGCCCGTAGATGTAGGAACAGCGGGGGTGCGAGCGAGAAGGAGGACGAAGCCGATGGAAAGAGGAACGCAAAGAAGGTGAATGCGGAGGAGGAGGAGGAGGAGGAGGAGGAGGAGGAGGAG
>CAUYUJ010001764.1:0-57500 GCA_963575745.1 Prorocentrum cordatum
GGCCTCCTCCGCCGCTCTCGACTGGCTGGGTGGCATCCTCGGGATGGCTTCGGAGCGGTGCCTGCCTCACGAAGCCCCTCGAAGGTGGTGACAGTTTCGCATATCGCCATGCTGGCCCCCCAAGCAGCCCTCGAAAGTGGCGACGGTTTCGCAGATCGCAGCCCCCCAGGGACGGCGAGGTCCCGCTCAGATCTGCGCGGTGCCTCACCCCGCTGGACCCACCCCACCAGCAGCCCTCGAAAATGGCGATGGTTTCGCAGATCGCAGCCCCCCAGGGACGAGGTCCCGCTCAGATCTGCGCGGTGCCCCACTCCGCTGGACGCAGCCCTCGAAGGTGGTGACAGTTTCGCAGGTTGCTATTCTGGTCCCCCAAACAGCCATCGAAAGTGGCGGCAGTTTCGCAGATCGCAGCACCCAAGGGACGGCGAGGTCCCGCTCAGATCTGCGCGGTGCCTCACTCCGCTGGACCCACCAGCAGCCCTCGAAAGTGGCGACAGTTTGCCAGATCGCAGCCCCCCAAGGACAGCGAGGTCCCGTTCCGATCCGCGCGGTGCATCACTCCGCTGGACCCCCCAACAGCCCTCGAAAGTGGCCACAATGTCGCAGATCGCAGCCCCCCAGGGACGGCGAGGTCCCGCTCAGATCTGCGCGGTGCCTCACTGCCTCACTCCGCTGGACCCACCAGCAGCCCTCGGCAGTGGCGACAATTTCGCAGACCGCAGCCCCCAAGGACGGCGAGGTCCCGCTCAGGTCTGCGCGGTGCCTGACTCCGCTGGACCCACCAGCAGCCCTCGAACGTGGCGACAGTTTCGCAGATCGCAGCCCCCCAGGCACGGCGAAGACTTGCTCAGATCTGCGCGGTGCCTCACTCCGCTGGACCCACCAGCAGCCCTCGAAAGTGGCGACAGTTTCGCAACTCGCAGCCCCCCATCCACGGCGAGGTCTTGCTCAGATCTGCGCGGTGCCTCACCCCGCTGGACCCACCAGCAGCCCTCGAAAGTGGCGACGGTGTCGCAGATCGCAGCCCCCCAAGGACGGCGAGGTGTTCCTCAGATCCGCGCTGTGCCTCATCCCGCTGGACCCACCAGCAGCCCTCGAAAGTGGCGACAATTTCGCAGACCGCAACCCCCCAGGCACGGCGAGGTCGTGCTCAGGTCTGCGCGGTGCCTTACTCCGCTGGACCCACCAGCAGCCCTCGAAAGTGGCGACAAATTAGCAAATCGTAGCCCCCCAGGGACGGCGAGGTCCCGCTCAGATCTGCGCGGTGCCCCACCCCGCTGGACCCACCAGCAGCCCTCGAAAGTGGCGACATATTCGCAGAGCGCAGCCCCCCAGACAGGGTGAGGTCTTGCTCAGATCTGCGCGGTGCCTGACCCCGCTGGACCCACCAGCAGCCCTCGAAAGTGACGACAGTTTCACAGATCGCAGCGCACCAGGGATGGCGAGGTCGAATCTGAGTCTGCGTGGGGCGTCACTCCGCTGGACCCCCCAGCAGCCCTCGAAAATGACGACAATTTCACAGATCGCAGCCCCCCAAGCACGGCAAGGTATTGCTCGGATCCGCGCGGCCCCTCTCTCCGCTGGACCCACCAGCAGCCCTCGAAAGTGGCGACAGCTTCACAGATCGCAACCTCCCAAGCACGGCGAGGTCTTGTTCAGATCCGCGCGGTGCCTCACTCCGCTGGACCCACCAGCAGCCCTCGAAAGTGGCGACGGTTTCGCAGATCGCAGCCCACCAGGCACGGCGAGGTATTGCTCAGATCCGCGCGGTGCCTCACCCCGCTGGACCCACCAGCAGCCCTCGAAAGTGGAGACGGTGTCGCAGATCGCAGCCCCCCAGTGACGGCGAGGTCTTGCTCAGATCTGCGCGGTGCCTCACTCCGCTGGACCCCCCAGCAGCCCTCGAAAGTGGCGACGGTGTCGCAGATCGCAGCCCCCCAGCAATGACGAGATCTAATCTGAATCTGCGTAAGACGTCACTCCGCTGGACCCACCAGCAGCCCTTGAAAGTGGCGACAGGTTCGCAGATCGCAACCCCCTAGGCATGGCAAATTCTGATATGAATATGCGTAAGACGTCACTCCGCTGTACCCACCAGCAGCCCTCGAAAGTGGCGAAAGTTTGGCAGATCGCAGCCCCCCCCCCCAGGGATGGCGAGGTCTGAATCCGCGCGGTGCCTCACTCCGCTTGTCCCCCCAGCAGCCCTCAAAAGTGCCGACAGTTTCACAGATCGCAGCCCCTCAGGGATGGCGAGGTCTAATCTGAATCTGCGTAAGACGTCACTCCGCTGGACCCCCCAGCAGCCCTCGAAAGTGGCGACAGCTTCACAGATCGCCCCCCCCCCCCCCCAGGGATGGCGAGGTCTGATCTGAATCTGCGTAAGACGTCACTCCGCTGGACCCCCCAGCAGCCCTCGAAAGTGGCGACAGTTTCGCGGATCGCAACCCCCCAGGGATGGCGAGGGCTAATATGAATATGCGTAAGACGTCACTCCGCTGGACCCTCCAGCAGCCCTCGAAAGTGGCGACAGTTTCGCGGATCGCAACCCCCCAGGGATGGCGAGGTCGAATCTGAGTCTGCGTGGGGCGTCACTCCGCTGGACCCACCAGCAGCCCTCGAAAATGGCGACAGCTTCACAGATCGCAGCCCCCCAGGGATGGCGAGGTCGAATCTGAGTCTGCGTAGGGCGTCACTCCGCTGGACCCCCCAGCAGCACTCGAAAGTGGCGAAAGTTTCACAGATCGCAGCCCCCCAGGCACGGCGAGGTCTAATATGAATCTGCGTGGGGCGTCACTCCGCTGGACCCCCCAGCAGCCCTCGAAAATGGCGACAGCTTCACAGATCGCAGCCCCCCAGGGATGGCGAGGTCTGATCTGAGTCTGCGTGGGGCGTCACTCCGCTGGACCCACCAGCAGCCCTCGAAAGTGGCGACAGTTCTACAGATCGCAGCCCCCCCCCCCAAGGATGGCGAGGTCTAATCTGAGTCTGCGTGGGGCGTCACTCCGCTGGCCACCGCACCCCAGCAGCCCTCGAAAGCGGCGACAGTTTCACAGATCGCAGCCCGAAGAGAGGAGGAGGGAAGAGGGGAGGAGGCGGGAGGAGGAAGAAGACGCGACCGCAGTGCTCTATTCCAAACGAGAACCCAACGCAGGAGGGTTGGGGAAACCGACTGGAAAGACAATCGAACGACGTGACACGGAAACGTCCCCCTTCCACTTCTCCCTCTGCTCATTATCCCCAGCTGACCGGTCCACCAAGGCCAAAGTCATTACAATAAGCGCCGCCGCCGCCGCCGTCGTCGCCGTCGTCGTCGTCGTCGCTGTCGTCGTCGTCGTCATCGGCGTCGTCGAAGCCGCTGCCGCCGCTGCCGCCGCCGCCGCCGCCGCCGTCGTCGTCGTCGTCGCCGTCGCCGCTGTCGTCGCCGTCGTCGTCGTTGTCGTCGGCGTCGCCGTCGCCGTCGTCCTTGCACCGCCGCCGCCGCCGCCGCCGTCGTCGTTTTCGCCCCTGTCGTCGTCGCCCTCGCCGCCGCCGTCGACGTCGTCGTCGCCGTTGTCGTCGCCGTAGTAGTGGCAGCACCTGCACTTGTAGTAGCGGTAGCATTGACAGCGGCGTTGGTAGCAGTTGCAATAACAGCGATGTCAACACCGGCAGCGGTAGCAGTCTCCATTTAAATTGATGTAACTGTGGGATGTCAGTACCAGTAGCCCTGGTGGTAGTAGTCATCGCAGTAGTAGCAGTAGTAGCAGTAGTAGCAGTAGTAGCAGTAGGAGCAGTAGGAGTAGTGGTAGTAGTAGTAGTAGTAGTAGTAGTAGTAGTAGTAGTAGTAGTAGTAGTCGTAGTAGTAGTAGTAGTAGTTGTAGTAGTAGTCGTCGTAGTCGTCGTAGTAGTAATATACGCAATATTCGTCGTAGTCGCAGTTGTAGCATTTGGAGTAGCACTGGTAGTGATAGTAGTAGTACTAGTGGTAGTAGTAGTTGTAGTAGTAGTAGTAGTAGTAGTAGTAGCTGTAAGAGTAATGGCAGCAACGGCTGGTCGGAACATCTCCGACAAACGCATCTGACAGAAGCACGATGCGAAAAGCCCAGCGGAAAACCGAATAGGTGTAGTTTTCTGCGGCACGGTTCAAGCACGCGTCGAGTTCGCCGACGTCCGCGCGCAGGCTCAGCGAGACGCCCCGCTCTCAGAGGTGTCCCAAGTATCGAGCGCTGCCGCTGCCCCGATCCGACACTACTGCGACCAGACACCCCGAATGCTGGTCGCCCCCAGCAGCCGCCCCAGCGGCCGCCCCCCATGCTGGTTCGCGCCAGAGGCTGCGAATCATCGCCAGAGGCCAGAATCGTTGGGCGCCATCATCATCACCACATGGCACTCTATCGCTGCAAGCGTTTCTTTTTCCACCGCCGCAAGCGAAGGACCCTTCGCAAGCGAATGTGCTCCGCCTGCATCCAGGAACATCCGGGCAGCCGCGTACTTCGCGTCGCCCCGGAGGTGTTCCTTGACGCCAATGCGAGCTAGAGCCATGGACAACAATCGCTCGTCGAAGCTCAAACAAGCACGATGGGAGGGCCCATCGAGCAAGTCCCACGCGCAGGCCCAGGCGCGGAGCACGTCACTTTTGTGGACCCCTGCATCAAGCAGCGCCCGGGCGGGTTTAGCATCGAAAGACAGGATGCTCGCGACAGAGTCTGCGACTCCCCGCCTCCTCTCAGACACCGCGCAGGCCAGAAATAAACCTCCTGCGTGCCATGCGCGGCAACATCTACTCATTGCGCCTGCGACGGGGGCACTCACCCAGCGCAAGATGTCCTGGGGCGCCCACGCCGCGATGGAGACGATGGCTGGCTTTGCGGCGGTTTTGCCTCTGACTCTCGCATGACAAAGAATCTCGCCTGAGGAGACTCTCGCGCCAGGGGCTGCGACTGGGGCAACCAGCCCCAAATCTTGCGCGATGGAGACTGGGGGCGCAGGCGGCGGGAACACCCTGCGAGGCACAGCTTCTTTGCGCTTGCTCAAGCACAGGAAGCAGATGAGGTCGTCGACCCCGCGTGTCACGCTGGGGGAGGCATCGACGCCGTCTCCCGGGGGGGTCGCGCCAGAGGCTGCGATTTCGACAGCCGCAACGGCGCAGGCCGCCTCCGCCTGTTCGAAGGAATCAATACCTGCGTCGGCCAGGCCTGCTTCAGCACCAGACCCCATACCAGCGAGCAGGGGCCAATCTTTGTTCTCGACGGGCACGTCCAGGCCCTCCGCTTTGAACAGCCACCGCAGAAACCTCGAGAGCAAGGAAGCGGAACGCAAATCCGTTCAAAGGGGAGGGGGAAGAATGGGGGAGGGACGGGAGGGGGCGCCAGGCAGGAGGAGGACCCAGACATCTGCTGTCGTGTTTTCCCATTTGCAAGAGTCGGCTTCGCGTGATGTTATACGACGACGACGCCGACGACGACGAAGACGACGACGGAAACGACGAGGGCGACGCTGACGACGCCGATGCCCCCTGCCACGTCGGCAGGCCAACGACGACGACGATGACGACGACGAGGGCAAGGAGGAGGAGGAGGACGACGACGACGACGACAACGACGACGACTACGACGACGACGGTCGACGACGACGACGACGACGACGACGACGACGGAACGCCCGCCGAGCGAGCTGGGCGACGGGGGCCGGGCGATCTCGTCGCCGCGGCTGGATCCCCTCTTTAAGGTTTCGTCGGAGAGGGCCCCAATATCCAACCAAAGGGCCGCAATCGGGAGGCCCCGCGTGAGAATGTTTTCGGTGCCCAAACCGCCTGACTCGATTGTATGCGGCGCTGGCCCAAAGCTTGATCTCGTGCTTTTGCAGGGCGCTCTCGGCGTCCCTGAACGTGGTCTTCGCCTCGAGCAGCTTGGCAAGATCCACGCAAGCTTCCCGTAGTTTGCCATTCTGCACGTCAGGCAAAAGAATGTGGAACTCTTGTCCACCAGTGCGGCGACTAGCCGGGTTCTTGTAAGGATGATACGCAAAAGTCTCGCCAGGGGCTGAGATTTTCATTTTCATCCTGTGCTGGCGGGATACTATCTGAACATCGTGCTCCCCGCGATTTCCGACGACCTGGAGATCGTCCATGTCCGCCTCCATCGAAGACCATGCGCCCTTCAAGATCTCAGCTCTGTCTGCGGAGTCCGCGCGCTCAAAGCGGGATAATGCCTTTGACAAGTGTCCAAGAAGTGAGCTCGCCGACCACCGCCAGTAGCACAGGTAGACCACCGCTAAAATCTCCAAGCGCACTGCAGTCGCGACAGAGGCTGCGCCCCGAAGATACTCACCGCTCGCTACGCCGACGCGTGTATCATGTCTGTGAAGCAAAGTGAGGGTGAAACCGCCGGCGACGTATGCGCCTATTTTCTCCGTCGGCTTGCCCAGAACATCGTTCACCCTGGCCACTTTCCAGTGCTGCCCTTTCAGAGGCGCGCGGTACTGCGCGCACTGCGGGTTCCTGCAGCTCCCATCATGGTCTCTGGCGCGCTGCTGGCGCGTCTGGCATTTTAACACCATCGCGCCAGAGGCTCCGAGGCGCCCCGCCACGCAGCGCGACCTGGCGGCCGCGCGCAGACCCCGTGCTCAATACATGAGCGCTTGAGCCCGCGTGGCCACGCACGATCGCATGGAGAGACAAACGTCTTTCTTGGGGCCCAATATGACGGGTGCCGTCTGCTTTGGGGCTTGGCTGGTGCTGTCAGCCAAATACGCGCGGGTGTCTGGGTCTTTTTTGATGGTGGTCTGTTGCTGGTCTACTTGTTGGCAAGGTCTGGTCCACTTTTTCGCAAGGTCTGGTTTACTTTTGGGTGGTCTGGTCCACTTTTTGGCAGGGTCCGGTCCAATTTTGGGTGGTCTGGTTTATTGTTTGGCAGGTTCTGGCCAAATTCTGGGTGCTATGGTCTACTTGTTGGCAGGGTCTGCTCTACTTTTGTGTGGTCTTGTGGATGGTCTGATCTACTGTTTGGCAAGGTCTGGTCCAATTTTGGGTGGTCTGGTCTACTTGTTGGCAGGGTCTGCTCTAATTTTGGGTGGTCTGGTCTACTTTTTGGCAGGGTCTGGTCTATCTTTTGGCAGAGCCTGGTCAACTTTTTCGGCAGGGTGCGGTCTACTTTTGGGTGGTCTGGTCCACTTGTTCGCAGGGTCTGGTCTACTTTTGGGTGGTCTGGTCTACTTGTTGGCAGGGTCTGCTCTACTTTTGGGTGGTCTGGTCTACTTTTTGGCACTGTCTGGTCTACTTGTGGATGGTCTGATCTACTGTTTGGCAAGGTCTGGTCCAATTCTGGGTGGTCTGGTCTACTTGTTGGCAGGGTCTGCTCTAAATTTGGGTGGTCTGGTCTACTTCTTGGCAGGGTCTGGTCTACCTTTTGGCGGGGCCTGGTCGACTTTTTCGGCAGGGTGCGGTCTACTGTTGGGTGGTCTGGTCCACTTTTTCGCATGGTCTGGTCTACTTTTGGGTGGTCTGGTCTACTTGCTGGCAGGGTCTGCTCTACTTTTGGGTGGTCTGGTCTACGTTTTGGCAGGGTCTGGTCTACTTTTGGGTGGTCTGGTATACTTGTTGGCAGGGTCTGGCCTAGTTTGGCGTGGTCTGGTTTACTTGTTGGCAGTGTCTGGTATACTTGCGGGTGGTGCGGCTTGATTTGGAGCGTTGTCTGGTTTACTTGTTGGCAAGGTGTCGTGTCCTATTGGGCGGGGGGCCTTACTTTGATGGGTGGTCTGGTAAATTTGTCGGCGTGGTCTGGTGTACTTGTGGGCGGGAAGGCTTGCTTTGGTTGGTGGTCTGGTCTACTTTTTTTGGCGGGGCTTGGTTTGCCCATGGTTGGCGTGGTGTATTGTTCGGCGGGGTCAGGGCTACCGTTTGTCAAGGTCTGGTTTACTTTTTTGGGGGGCTTCTCTGGCATGAGCGACGGCGCGGCGCGGAAGGGGGGAGGAGAGGGGGGATGAGGGAGGACGAGGACGGAGGGCGGAGAGGGGGACGAGGACGAGGACGGAGGACGAGGACGGAGGACGGAGGGGGGGAGGAGAGGGGGGATGAGGGAGGAAGAGGGTTCTCGGCGGTCGGAGCAGAAGACTCCCACTGGGGACCTGGTCGACCTCCAGGAGGACCAGTAGAGCCGGGGGCAGGCAGTGGGCGGGATAGCGACGCATGAGCGAAGTCGCCCGGAGGACGGGGCACGCAGTCTTTTTCTGGTTGCCTGGGGCATTCCCCGGACGTCGAGCCTCTATCCCGCTAGAGGCTGGGTTTCGCTGCGCCCTGGCCCTCACGAGGGAGAAGGATAAGTAAGTATCAAGAGCAGGAGGGGGGACTGAGGAATAATGCAGCAGGAAGGCGGAGGGGAGGACGACGACGACGACGACGACGACGAGGGGGGCTCATTTCAAACGTTTTTCGGCGTCGCTCGGACGCGGAATCTGCATCCCCGCCAAAACTGGCACGGGCATCAGAGCTGGGCGCGAGACTATTCCCGCCAGAGGCTGGGATCGGCACCGAAGGCGCCGATGGCACGTGCTCACCGCCGCCCGCGTTTTCCAAGCGCCGTGGGCAAACCGTGCGTGCCGGTCTCCTGGTAGCGAAGCGATTTCGCGTTGCGCCTAAAGGTGCCCGGCGCATTCTGCGAGGCAGGATGCTTGCGCTTCTGGATCCAGACAGGCAGGCTCAGGTAAATGCGATAGATATCGTAGCATGAGCACAAGTCTTTCCCGAACCAGAAGAGTTCGGCAAGCGTGATGAATGGGCCAGTGCGGATCTGCCAGTTCCAGCCAGAGGCTGGGTCGCTCCTCATCAAGCCAGTCTCGCCGCCGTCCTTTCTCACGATCCACTCCAAGTCTTCGTTGGCGAAGTGTCCTTTGTGAGAGTTGAGCCACGAGTAAGTCGCCCAGCTGCGCGCGAATTGGTAATGCCAGTAGGCAGGTTGAAGGATGCTCCCGCCAGAGGCTAGGAAGGGCTTCCACTCTGTGCGCACAAGCCTGGCCTCGCCATCGTGCAGCGCCAAAATATGTGCTTGACGTAGTCGCGCGTGTCGCGCATTGTGGGGAAGTCCTCAATCGCGGCAACGGGTGTCTCCATCGGTGCCGCCCCCTCCCCAGTCCCCCTCCTCGCCCTCGCCCTCTCCCCCCCCTTCCCCCTCCTTGTCTTCTCCCTCCTCGTTCGCCGACCCCCCCCCCCCGCGCGGGGGAAAGCGGGGATGGGCGGAGAGGACGTTGCTAGGGGTCTACTGGGCTTTCGCATCGCTGGAGACAACCCCCGCCATTCCTGCTGGAGCGGCTGCCAGTCCTCTTGCTGGAGCACCCACCACCCGCCAGAGGCTGGGCTGAGGTCCGGCCACTCCTCGCTGAAGACCAGGCGGTCCTGCTCCCCCATCTGGTGGATCAGCAAGTACATGTAGTGGAGCTTCCTGCTGGCGATGGCCGTCACGACATCCTCGCTGGCGCCCCAGCGCCCGGCGTTCTTGGAAGGGATTCCCGCGATGAACTCTTCGGCGTCAGGGATCCGCGCGCGCCCGCAGGTCGTGGAGGAGCAGCGCCCGATGCTGATCGCGAGCCCTGGCCGTCGCCGTTGGCTCCCGAGGAGGACCCCGCCAGAGGCTGGGATCGCGCCCGGCCCTTCCCTGCCAGTAATCGCCGAAGTGCAGCTGCCTATCGAACTTGCGCACAATCTGCCGAAGCTGCTCCTTCTGGTCCTCGGTGAGCCGCTGCAGTTTCTTGGCGGACACGTGCATGGTGAGGTCGACCTCGCCGTCCGCCCCGCCAGAGGCTGGGTCGCGCGGGCGCTTGGGTCCCCCTCGCGACCTCGAGCGACGACGCGCCCTGCTCTGCGGCTCCGCTGGGGGGCGCGGCTGCGCCCCCGGCTCGGCCTCGACGCCCTCCTCCTCCTCCTCCTCCTCCTCTGCCGACGGAGGGTCCGACTTCCGATCTGGGCTGTAATCGAGATCGCGAACTTCAGCCGATTCCTGCGCGGAAATCCGCATCGCCTCGTCCAACGGGTCATCCTCGAGGTGGTCGCGGCGCTCGGCGCCGCCCGGGGCGCTGTCCGCAGGCTGGTCGCCGGCGGCAGCACCGGCATCGACGGTCGCCGCCGGCGGCGGCGCGTAGGCCTCGGCGTCGGCGAACGCCCCCGGCGCCACGGCGGGCGCCACCGCCAAAGGCTCCGCCGGACAGGCGTTCTCCGGGGCTGGCGGGCTCTGCAGCGCGTGCTGGCTGGGGCCGGCGGGCTCTGCGGAGCAGGCTCGCCGGGTGCCGGCGGCCTCTGCAGCGCGGGCTCGCTGGCGCGGGCCGGCTGCCGCGTCGCGTCTCCCGCCAGAGGCTGGGGCTCGGCCGTCGCCGGCGTCGCAGTTGACGCCGGGGGCGCGGGCCTGGCCGGCGGCGGCGCCGCAATCGCCGCCAGAGGCAGGGGCCTGGCCGGCGGCGGCGCCGCAGTGGCCGCCGGAGGCTGGGGCGCGACGCCGGCAGAGGAAGAGCTCGCACTGGCCGCGGACCCCTGCTCCTCAGGAGGGAAGCCGAGCGGCCGCGAGCGGGCGGCCTCGGCGACGTCCAAGAATATCGCCTCCGCGCGGGCGAGGTTATCCGCCGTCGCGGCCTTCCCTTGCATCAACCACCACATCGCCGCGAGCGGCTTCTTGATGCCGTTTGTGCTCCACCCGAGGGTGAACTTCGCGCCAGAGGCTGCGAGCGTCACTGACAAGTCCCAAGGGGACTGGTGATATTTCCAGGCCCTACCGTCCTCGTCGAAGCACTTGGGATCAAGTGCCTTGTCCACCTTGTGCGGCGTGGCGGTGGAGACGAGCGGGTGGCTCAGCAAGAGGGCGTGTACGCGATGGATGTTGGTGCACTGCTCCATCAAAACGCCCCCCCTCACTCTGGTTTCCAGCTGCGCCACCTGCGACGCTCCCATTGGAAGGGGTGCCCCGCCAGAGGCTGGGGCCCTCACGAGGAAAGGAACCAGGAGCCACTTGTGTGCCCCCCCGGAAGGCAAAGGGCATGAGTAGTGGTGCCGCGGCCGTTGTGCGCCGGGGTTCGGCTTGGCGCTGGCATTGCCAAAGGCAATGGTCTCGCTGGCTCGGAGAGGATTGCCGCGGCGCCAATCCCGCAAGTTTCCCGCCAGAGGCTGGGGTTCAGTCAAGTCTCCCGCCACAGGCTGGGGCCCAGCGAGTGGATGCTCCGACATCCCGGTGAGTGAAGGCGTTTGCTGCACGAGCGGCTTGGGCCGAGAGGGCTGTGGAGAGCAGCTGCCCCCTGCCTCTTTTTCATCCTCCCCTTCTTACTCAAAACCGCTCCTTGGAGCCCTTCCAGGATCCGAACGCCTCGATTTTCAGAGGTGCGTCCAGCTGTGGCGACGAACGGCTTTCCGGGGGCGCCCTGCCGTTCTCTCCAAAACACATCCTCCGAATCTCCTCTTCGTAATCCTCCTCCTCCGCCTCCTCCTCCTCCTTCTCCTCCTCCCCCTTTCGCCCAGCAACGGCGGGGCCCGGCTCCCCATATTCCATGGTTGCTATCTCCCACCTCTTGTACTCCCTCCTCCTCGTCCTCGTCTTCTACTCCCTCCTGCTCTACTACTCCTTCCTCCTCCTCCCACTTCCACTCCCTCCTCCTCGTCCTCGTCCTCGTCCTCGTCCTCATCCTCCTCCTCCTCCTCCTCCTCCTCCTCCTCCTCGTCCTCCTCCTCCCCCCGCCCTCCGCCCCACCCCTGCCCCCGTCCATCCGCGTGCCAGGCGCGTGCAAACGTGCATGTCTGGCACGCGCACCTCTATGAAGTCTCTGAGATTGCGCGCCGACGTTCCCACGCGACCAGACTGCCTGGGGGGGAGGGTTCGACCGGAGCTATACCATGGGATCCCATAGCACTGCATCGCGTGGCCTAGCGCGGCATGTCATCGCATCGCAGAGGGCTCCATGCATTCGCAAGGCGTTGCAATGCATTGCACCTGGCACACTCACACCAAGTCCAGACACCGCCCGGAAGTACGCAAGAGCCGTACTGTGTACAACATTAACACACGACCACCATGTTGCTCACAGTGAGGTCGTTCTGTGTGAACACCAAAGCTACAGCGTCGCATCCCGTCGGATGGCGGCGCATACCATAGCATAGCATTGCATCGCACCGGAGAGTAGCGCATGGCGTGGCACAGCATTGCTTAACAACGCATGGCATTGCACGGGAATGCGCACATATGGACAGCGTTCAAACGATCACGGACACGGTACGGCATAGCATGTTGTAGCAAAGCAAACAAGGTAAGAAGGTTTAACAAACTCACGCCTTGGAAATTCATTGCCTACATGATCAGGTGTTCAGACCACCCATTTTTCTTTCAGACGCCTAAAAATACACCAGACCCCGCCCAACAGTACAAGCAGACGTTTCAGTAAAGCGTGCCGGGCCTCCTAGACGTAGACCAGACCCCGCCCAAAAGTAGACCAGACCCCGCCGAAAAGTAGACCAGACCCACTCCGAGGGTTGAACAGACCACACCACAAGTGAAGCAGACACTGCCCAAGTAGGCCGCCAGACGCAAAAGTAGAGCAGACTCCGCCCAAAACTAAGCAAGACCCCCCCTACAATGAAGCCAAACCGCCCAACAATTGGCACGACCCACCCCAGAAGCAAACAGAACCTGCTGATAACAAAAACAAGCCACCCTTCCAATATTAGACCAGACCGTCTGAAAGTAGACCAGACCCACCCCACATGTTCGAGAGGGGTTGGAGGGCCGGGGGGACAGACAACGAGGACAACGACGGCGGCAGGGATGAAACCCAGAGGGGAGGAGGAGGACGAGCAACAGCAGCAGGAAACGCAACAGGCAGGCGGAAGTCGGATGAGAAGGAAGAAGCGTGGGCGGATGATGGTGGCCGAAGGGACATGATGATGACCATGATGATGATAATTATGATGACGATGGGTTGTTGGGTGACTGATGATGGTGTTGATCATGACGGATGGGAAAGAGACCGGGCAGGTTCTGGAACCGAGGGAACGAAACCGGGCCAGTTCTGGAAGCGACGGAACAAAACCGGGCCGGTTTTGGAACCGAGGGATCAAAACCGGGCCGGTTCTGGAACCGAGGGATCAAAACCGGGCCGGTTCTGGAACCGAGGGAAGAAAACCGGGCCGGTTCTGGAACCGAAGGAAGAAAACCGGGCCGGTTGTGGAACCGAGGAAGAAAACTGGGCCGGTCTGGAAACGGCCACCAAAGAGGTCAATGATGTTTTCTTTCGTCGGTTGCGCAACCGAGTGAAGAAAAACACATCTGATTTTGCATGTTGGGCTCGTGGTTGTGGGCGTCAATAGGAATCCAATACAGCGGCCACAACTTTGAGCCCAACATACTCAATCAAGTATGTTTTTGTTCACTCGGTTGCGCAACCGAGTAAAGATTCTACATCCTGTTTTCGAACATGTTTTCTTTTCTTGGAATCGGTTCCAGAAGCGGCCCGGTTTTTCGTCCCTCGGTTCCAGAACCGGCCCGGTTTTCTTCACTCGGTTCCAGAACTGGCCTGGTTTTCTTCCCTCGGCTCCAGAACCGGCCCGGTTTTGATCCCTCGGTTCCAGAACCGGCCCGGTTTTGATCCCTCGGTTTCAGAACCGGCCCGGCTTTGTTCCCTCGGTTCCAGAACCGGCCCGGTTTTCTTCCCTCGGTTCCAGAACCGGCCCAGTTGCTTTCCTATCCGTCAACATTAATACCATCGTCATCATCAAACACACATCGCCACCACCATCATCATTCACCCATCATCATCATAATTATCATCATCATTGTCATCATCATCACGATCATCAACATCACCCGCCTCAAGGTTTCCTGGTGGGCGAGGTCTGGTCTTTGCATTGGCTGCCCAATTTGCTCACGAGCCGAGTCTGGTGAACTCTTGGTTGGCCCCGACTGCTTTGACGGGTCCTCTCGTGTTCTTTTGAGGGAAACCTGGTGTCCTTCAGGAGGGCCCGAGCTGCTTTCCAGGTGGTTAGGGCTGCGGCCGGGAGGGGGTCACTTTGTTCCCACTCTTGTGCAAAATCGCCGCGCACGTCCGAAGACGCGTCTGGAGGTTGGCCCATCCGGGCAGGGGACTTGTCTAGCCATCAAAATTTGCCGCGCTGGTGCTCTTGCACGCTTGCGCGCGCGCTCGGGGGGCCACACCCGAAACTGCTCGCGCACGGGAGTAGAACGCGCACAAGGCTTCGCCACCGTGCAAGGGCCAGCGCGCGCCAGAGGCTGCGGCATCTTCCCAGAAGCGCCCGCGCGCCTGCGATCTACTCATCCTCCGATGGATCCTCATCGTCCTCCGCCGCGTCCTGAATTGGCTCGAGCAAGCGCCGCGCCTCCATCATCGCCCCCGCGAAGTACTTCTCCACTTTCTCGACGAAAGCCTCGTCGCCGCCGAGCATCTTCGCGAAGTTCTTGTCACGCCCCGCCAAGTGCATCGCGCATCGGTCCAAGGTCGAGTCGAGCCACTCCCGGTGCACCTCGTTCGCCGCCACGCCCTCGCACTCCATCGCGCCAGCGGCTGCGATTGCCAACGCGCCAGACCCCGCCCCGAAGTCAACGATGTGCGCGACGTGGTGGTGCTCGCAAATGCGCTGCCACAAATGCAATGGCTTCACTTCGAGGTGAGCGAAGGGGCGCCCTTTCGCTTCGATGTCTTTCTGCGCGCGCTTCCCTTTTACCGCGCCAGAGGCTGCGATTCCCAGAATTGAAGCTTTCGTCTCGTAGGTCATTCGCGGGAGCTCGCAGTACTGCCGCATAGGCACGCCCGTGTACGTCGTTGCGGCACTCGAAGACTCGCCGCACGTGTTAAACTCCGCGCGCTCCACTACCTTCATGGCGCCCCTCTTCGGGATCGAGCAGATGGCCACTTCCTTGTTGTTGCACGCGAAACAACTCACTCTCCCTGGAACTCTGGGATCCTCTTGCTTGGGCGGCTGCACGTACACGCACCAGCACTCCGTCAGGGCGTGCGCGCCAGAGGCTGCGAGACTATCCTCTCTCTCTCTCCTCGATCACCTTGCGGCACGAGCGGCTCCGCCCATCGAGGAAAATGACTATGTCCTGAACCGAGCGCTTCTGGCAGACGAAGTCCAGCGCCCGCCCGAAGCGCTCCGCATCGCAACCGACGGGGTCGCCCAAGTTCGCCGCCGCCCCGCTCTTGCTCACGTTTGGTGGAAAAAGGTCCGCCGACAAAATGAATGCTCGCGCGTCGTTTTTTTTTCCTGGCGCACCTGTGTCCGAGACGCATCTCGCCCCACACCTTCTGCAACTGGGCAGTGCTGTATTCCCCGCAAGACACTCCGCCGACGGTCGGCAGCGCCAGGAACGAAACGGTCTTCCTGCGCAAGGTGATCAGCAACTCCTTGGTTTTTCGGAGGTCCTCCTGGTCAGCATCCCCGAGCTCCGACGCCCCCATGACCTAGCCGGAGGCCGAGTTCGCGGCAGGGTTCGCCGAGATGGGGCCTGCCGAGCAAGCTGCGACCAGCGCGCGGCACTTGGCGCCCATCTCCTCGGCGCTCTCGTTGAAGTACCGGTGCCGCAAGAATCCGGGCGCACCTCCCTGCAGGTCCTGGGAGACGAGCTCCTCGAGCTCCTCGTCAAAGTGGCCAGACCAGACGCCCCGCGCGAAGTCGATCACCGCCTGCGTCTTCCCGTCCTGCCCCTGCTGGTCGCTGTGGTTGGCCACTGGGACAGCGAACGTGTTTTCGACCCCCCCTCCGGAGCCACGAGTCGCAGTCTCGTCTCGGCGAAACTGAGCAGCTAAGCCATCTTCCTCGCCAGAGGCTGAGAAGCGCTTCAAGATGGCAAGCGTCGAGCGAAGCATGGAGACTGAAAGCAACATCTCTTTGTCGATCATCTCCGCCTCGTGAAGAATGTGCGCGATGAGATCTTGCTTCTTGCAGAGAATGTGCGCCATCGCTGTTTTTTTTTCTCCTGCCCCGTGACTTCGCCCAGGGTCAACCCCTCCCCCTTGGGGGCGTCGCCGGTCAGCCGGGCCGCGCGCGAGCAATCCATGATGAACGCCATCGACTGACGGGAGGTCTCGTGCTTGTCCGCCTTGGAAGACGCCGCCCTTCCATTGCATAACTGAGCCAAGCGCAGCAGCAACGTGGGTTCGCGAAGCTCAGGGCAGAAAGCCTCCGCCAAAGAGTACGCCGCGACGCACGCATCATCCACAACGAAAGGCGTCAAGTTTTTTTTAACACTTCGCGTGTGACTCGGCGAGCGGCTTGCCCTTGAAAGTGAGCCCGTACGTCTTGAGGACGGCGAACAATTTCGGAAGGGACAGGTTGTCGGCCAAAGCCTTCTGGCACCTTGAGAGGCGAGCCGCCTTCTCAGCCAGCTTCCAGAAATAATCTGCGCCAGAGGCTGCGCACGACGTGAACATGGTCTCAGAGAACATCAGCGCAGCCAGCTGGCAAGCGTCCGAATCGGGGCTGAGACGCAGCCTGATTGGCACGCTCAACGCTGCCTCAAACAGCTTGAATGCACGATCAGCGTTGCCTGTGGACAACGCCTCTGCCATGGCGCCATACCAAGCCATCGCGAGCGCGTGCCCCGCCAGCATGGGCACGCCCGTTGACATGAGCACTGAGGATTCGCCTGCGGCCGTGCGCTGCGCCACCCTGGTGTTCACCACTCGCGCGGGGAGCGGCACGTCGAACGAGTAGCGCCGCGACGGCGGGTGGTCGGATGACAGCAGGAGCCTCTCCTCAGACCACATCCCCATGGCGGCATCGAGCTGGCTGATCGGACGTGTCGCTGGCGAGCGGGTCAAGCATCCAGACTGCCCCCGCGGCCTCGTATTGCCCCGTCTTAGAGAAACTCATCTGCAAGTTGTCGCTGTTCATGACCTCGCGGAACGCCGCCAAATTCGCGCCAGAGGCTGCGTCGGAAATTCTAAAGGGAGGGATGAGCATGACGGGGCCCGGAATTTTGAAGGACACCTGCGTGTGTCGATCTGTTCAGAAACTTCAGGAGAGCCTTGTCAACGTACTCCTTCGCCTCTTTTGCCCAACTGCGAAGATGCTCCGTCTGGGTCTTCAGCGACTCCATCTCCAGCAGCCCCGCGACGCCCAGCGGCCCTGGCGGCGAAGGCAACGGCGCAGGCTGCGCTTCGGCAGCTGGCTGCGCCGAGCGCAGCCTCTTCGCCGCGGGGCCGCCTCCCTGCTGCGCCGCCATGCGCGCGAATGAACGAAGTGGCGCAACAAGAAGCGCGCGCGGCACGTTGCCGGCAGTTGGCACTTGGGCCGCTTTGCTGCGACGCGCGGTCTTCTCAACCGCACTTTGGGATGCCCAGGCATGCTTGGAAAGGTGGCATGGTTTACTTGTGGTCGGCGTCTGGTCTACTCCTGGGCAGTCTGGTCTACTTGTGGGCGGCGTACCGTCTACTTTCTGGCAGGGCTGGTGTACTTTCGGGCTGGCGTACTTTCGGGCAAGTGTACTGTCGGGCGGGGTCTGGCATACTTTGGGACGGGGTCTGGTCTACTGCGCGGTGCATGATTTACTTTTTGGCGGGGTCTGGTATGCTTTCTGTGTGGTCTGGTCAACTTTTGGGTGGTCTGGTCTACTGCTTGGCAAGGTCTGGCTTAATTTTTGGCAGAGTCTGGGCTACTCCTGGGCAGGGTCTGGTCTACTTTTCCGCGGGGTCTGCTCTATTTTTTGGCAGGGCCTGGTCTACTATTTGGCAAGGTCTGGTCTACTTTTGGGAAGGGTCGGGTCTATTTTTTGCAGGGTCTGGTATACTTTTGGGCAGGGCCTGGTCTACTGCTTGGGTGGGTATCATATAATTTGTTGTCAGTGTCTGGTCTACTTTTTGGGGCAGGGTCTGTTCTATTTACGGCTGGGTCTGGTTTGCTCATGGGTGTTCAGGTATGTTGTTGTTTTTTTTTTTTTCTTTTCACAGGGTCTGCTCTACTTTTTGGCGGAGTCTGGTCTACTTTTCGGCGGGGTCTGGTCTACTTATTGGCAGGGTCTGGTCTACTATTTGGCAAAGTCTGGTCTACTTTTTGGAAGGGTCTGGTCTACTTTTTGCAGGGCCGGGTCTACTTTTTGGCAGGGTCTGGTCGACTTGATGGCAGTGTACTGTCTAATTGTTGGCAGGGTATTGCCTAATTGTTGGCCGTGTCTGGTCTACTGTTTGGCAGGGTCCGGTCTAATTTTTGACACAGTCTGGTTTACTTTTCGGCTGGGTTTGGCGTAATGGGTGGCAGGGTCTGGTCTACTTGTTGTTAGGGCCTGGTCTACTGTTTGGCAGAGTCTTGTCTAATTCATGAGCGGGCCCCGGCATTCTGTCTGGCAGGGTCTGGTCGCCCTCCAGAGAACCCCTAGATGGGGATTTTGCTGCGCCGAAGCGGGGGGGCCCGCGCAGGGGAGCGCCCCTCCAGCGAGCGACGCCGCTCTACAAGATGGTCCAAGCGGCCCCCTCAGGGCCTGCAAGAGACCCCGAGAACAATCCTAAGGGGCCTTGAGACCCCCCAAACGAGCCCCGAGAGGAACCCCGCACCGCCAACGGGAACTGCCAGAGAACCTCCAGAGGACCTCGAATGGATATTCACTCTGCTCCACCCCCCCATCCCCCCCGCCCTCGTCGCCACGCACGCCGCCCGCCTGCCCCCCACTCCCCCCCCCCCGCCCCATCTTTCGACGAGAATCGCGAATGCGCGCGCGGTTCTCCCCCGTGTCTGACTGGGCTGTTCCAATGTTGGGGTATGGCGGCTGGCATAACTTCCCGCCCCTGTTGGCGCTGCGTGATGCTACAGATCCCTGACCAGGACAACTCGCCTGGGCGGGCCCACGGGGGCACGCGAAACGTTGTTGTTTTTTTTGGTGCGTGTGTGTGTGTGTGTGTGTGCGCGTGCGTGCGTGCGTATGTTTTTGGTCAGGGTGGCTCCCCAGGCGCGCATCGGCATTCCGTCCGCAGACACCGCCTTAGGCCCAATCTCGTTCCTCACTTTCCTCGCTGCAGACGCCCATGCGACGACGTCGCGCAGACTCGAAAAACACGCCCCGCCAGCGGCTGGGGGGGGGCGCTTCCGACACTGCGAGCTTCGACCCCGCTCTGCGCGCCGCGCGCCGCGCCGCCGCCCTCGCATCTGGATGCCCCGCGACGAGGCCTGGCGCGAGATGGATTACCTCCTGGCGCTCGTTTGCTGGAGCGCGGCGCATGCGGTGGCCGAGTGGAATTCCATCTGGGCGGCCCCGGGCTAAGACCAAGTGCGTCTTCGTAACGACGTCGAGGCCCAGCGACACTATGTAAAAGTAAGAGACGGTCAGGTCCGCGCTGGCTGCTAGCGCGCCCAAGTCGTGGAGAAGCGTAAAGTCTGGAACGACGACGAGGTCTGCTTCTGCACAGCGGTGTCTGCCAGTGACAGTAGCGCAACCTCTCGCAGGGCACGCGCCAGTCGCGCCGCCGAGGCTTGCTACCTTGCTGCACGGCGAAGGCCGCGCCAGAGGCTGCGTCGTCGCACCTCGTCTCGGAGCCAAGTGGACGCCGGGCGGACCCGCGAAAGGCGCCCCAGGGCGCGCCCGCGCCTGCGTGACGCCTGGTATATTATTGCGGCTGCGCGCCTGGAACTTACCCATGTCATCATTCCACAAAGCGCTCGCCTCGGTGCCGGCGCCAGAATGCACCGCGGTCGACGACTGGCCCCGCGCCCGTCGCAGACGCGCGGCACCCGCGGCCAGTCCGGCGGCCCCAAGAACGGCCCGAACACGTCCTCGAACAAGCCCGGGCGCCAGGCGCCTCTTCAACTTGGCCGCCGCAGTCGCGTGAGGATTGCAATGCCCACGCCGATGGCCGAACAGTTCCAGCCAGAGGCTGGCGCATTCCCTGGAGAAGGATGTCCAGCCCAATCCAGAGCGAGCCGCGCCTTCGGAGAAATCCACCGCCGTCTTCGGCCCGTTCAACTTCAGGATCAAGCTGTCGTCGTGGAAGGCGATATCATCGGTGCGGTGCTCTACCCGCTGATCCCGAAATCTGCCTAAGTCGCGTTCGACGGTGCACTCCCCGTCTTCAATCGAGATGTGGAATCGCACGAGGCGGCGCAGCACGCGAGAAGCCCCGCGGAGCCGCCTCGGGCAAGCCGCCCCCCAAAAGTTATCGTCGAGCACGCGAGCCCACGCCTGCTGGTTAGTGGCTCCCGCCAGTGGCTGAGACGGCTCCATCTGTTCCATCATGTAAGGAAGCACGCCGTTGTACTGCTGTATCGCCACCTGTTCGTCGCAACCGAGCAAGGCCGCCAGCTGGCGCACGCCCCGCAACAGGAACCGCCGCACTTCCACATCAGGCACTGGGCCGAAACCTGTCTGCACGAGACGCCGGTGAAACATCGCCAGCGCCGAGCGGGCGTCAGTCCGCGGGAAGTCCGCGAGCAAGCGCTCTCTTGTCAATCCCGCCACGTTCTGCAATCGGTGGAGGAGCTCCTCCTTGTGCGCCACTGCTGGCTTCCCCCATGGCATCGCGGGGTCGCCGTCTGCGTAGAACACATATTTGCGGCGAAGATTGCGCGCGGCCGTCTCTGCGATGAAGCCCGCCTCGTGCCCTGCCGCGCGGAGCCGCGGCAGCGGCTCCTCGGCAGCTGGGGCGGTCGCGCCAGAGGCTGCGGCTGCCGCGGGGGGGCGGGGGGCCTGAAGGACCGACTGGAAGACGCGCCCTTGCATGAGGACCGCGTCCAACGTCTCGACCATGCAGTCGATCTCAGAACGCGACTTCGCAATGTCGTGGCTGGCGACGTCGAAGAGCCGCAGGAACCAACCGACGGCCATGCAGAACTTAGTATCGAATTTCCGCAACAAGGCACCCGCCCGCTCGCGCTGCTCCCGCTCGTGGCGACGGTCGGACGCAATGTGCGCCAGCAAGGTTGCCACCGGCAGAAGCATGAGAGCGATTTTCAACGCCGGGCCCGCCGTCGAGTCAAAGCGTCGCTTGGCGAACGCCAAGTTCCGCACGATTCCCGCCAGGGGCTGGGGCCCTCCAGGGAGTCCGGGCACCGCCACTGCATGCACGTTGTCCTCCTGAATGGCCACCAGAAGGTTGCGCCACTTGCTGGAATTCATCAGGTCAGGAACCAGCGCGTGCCGATCATTGAACAGCTCGTTCCATACCTGCCCGAACACGTCGTCGCAGTGCATCGCTTTGCAGGCAATGCGCATGGCGTGAGCTGGGTCGCGAATCACGATTAACAAGTTAGGGAACAGATCGCGAGCAGCGATGAAGACTGAACGCCGCTCCTTGGGCGCGCCATCGGCTGCGAAACTGGTGACTGTTCTGAGCACGTGTGCTTTCAGTTCCTCGTCGCACGCCAGGCGCTGTGCTCCCCTGCGGCCATTTATTTTGCCGAGCGGCGCGCAGAATTTGGTAGGAATTCATCGAGCTGCTTAACCGCAGTGACAGCGTGGTCCTCCTCGAAGTCGGACGCGCGTTTCTTCGAGCAGTCCAGGAGGCCTAACACGCCGGGCGCGCAGAATCCTGAGGCGCCAACGTTCCCCACATGGACGCCCGCGCCGCTTTTTTGCGCAGCAGGGGGGTCGGGCGCGCCAGAGGCTGCGGTGCAATCGGCACTCGGGAGGTCGACGCGAAACCGCGCGATCTTCCGGTACTTCGACTCATCTATGGCCAAAGAGATGGAAGTCGCCTGGAGCAAGGTTCAGCGGATCCTCCTCCTCAGGACTTCCGCCATCACTTGGAGTTGTCGGCGCTGGCGTTTCCGTATTCTGTTCGCCTGCGTCGCCGCCGGATCAGGCGCGCGGCTTTTCTTATCGCAGACGCGAGCGGACTTGCGGAGCGAGATTCCTTCTGATAGCACCGCCCACGCGTCTCTCCACTCCGATGGGGTCGGTGCGTTTCCCTTCATCAGCCTGGAATCAGACTCAATCGCCAGAGGCTCGCATGGCCTCTCAGTTGGCCAAGCGGTCGGGCACGCCAGAGGCTGTGGCGCAGTCGGCTGAGCCATCATGTCGGAACCCTTTCTCTTTTTAATCCCACAGGCCACTCTGTGCGACGTGCTGCTGGTATGTCGCTCAAAGAGCATCCTGGCGTTGAAGCCCGTCTTCGGGCGAATCTGGAACTTGGCAAACTTCGAAAACCTGGCGCCGTCACACTGGCTGCCAGAAGCCGCAAACTCAGCGCAGATCCTGCACCCCAGGCCCCATATGCCGCGGCTCACGCTTCGTGACAACCACGACCGGCCCTCGTAGAGGGTACGCGCCTCGTAGACCTTAGGTCGCTTCTGCAAATCGCACCGGATGCAGAAGCCCTTGCACCCCGCATGGCTTTCCAGATGCTGCACCTCTGAAGTGGCCCCGTCAAACACCTGCAGCATATCATCCGAAAGTGGGCGCTTTCGCGACAGAGTCTGCGAAACCTTTCCCCTCGAGGGAACCTTTCGCGCCAGCGGTGGGGACGTCATATTGCGAGCTCTTCGCCGCTTTGAACGCCGCGCATGACCGCGGCCTCCGCGGGAGAGGCCTCGGCGAGGTTCTCGATGGACTCAGCCTTCGCTGCGAGGCGCGTACAACATGTTGATTTTTTTTCTGTGCCTCGGCCTTCTTCTGGGTCGCCCGCCGCGTGGCCGTCGGCTTCGGCCTCCCCTCAGCGCGCCTAGGTTTCGCCTGCTTTCCCGCCAGTGGCTGGGGCCCGAAACGAAGCGGCGGTGCAAGCAACACCATCCCGAGCAGTAGATCCCCCTGACACTGCTTTCCCCGGGTGCGTCGGGCCACCCCTGTTGAGCCAAGCGACTACTCGCGCGACATTCAAGCCAGAATGGCATGTGGAACGGGCGCCAAGGGTGGCTTGACATATTTTGAGAACGGCCAGCCTACACGACCACACTTCGGGTGATAGGGAAGTTGCGGGAGGGACAAACTGGAACTGTAGCGCAGCATCGCTCTGCGTCGCATTGCCAGGCATCGCGTGACAGAACGCAGCATGACATAGCATGGCATTGTATTGCACATGCTGGCATACCATCAGGTGGTACCACATCTCGCAACACATCAGGGCATAACATTGCAAATGAGAGCGCGGTATAGCATAGCAAAGCGAACCATACCAACACATTGCATGGCACGGCAAAGCATGGCATGCCATGACGTGTCATAACTGAGCTGGTCATAGCATGACATATCATATCATGACATAGTATCGCATATCCTGGCATGGAACATCATCGCATACAATCTCGTCGCATCGCCTAGCAAGACAAGGTATAGCATATCACGGGATATCATGACATACCAAAGCACGTCGCAAAACACCGCATAGCATCATCTGCCATATCACCGCATAGCACGGCATGGCATCGCATAGAATCGAATAGCACATCACAGCGCAGCATCGCATGGCATAGCGTCGCAACGCAAAAAGAAGAAGAAAAAAAAACACCGCACAACTTGCCCTAGCAAATTGTACACGTGGAGTGGCAGCAAACATACCCACCACAATACGAAACCTTCATGTAATGGGCAGCCGGTGGTGGACCAGTCAGCCAGAGGCCTCCTTCTCATCGGGGACCTCCCTCCTCCATCCCCTCTCATGGGGTGCTGTTGAGTCTGATCGCACTGCTGCATAGAGGCCCTGACGATGTAGCTGACGCTGGGATTCTATAGGAAGCGTGGGTGGAGGAGATGAAAAGTAGTGGGTAGCAGGTGGAGGGGGAGGAAGGATGAGGGGAGGAATAAGACGCCTGGAGAGAGTGATGAGTCAACATCAGGATGAGAAGATCAGTGCTACAAGAGGCACGGCTCGTAAGTACCGAACTAAGACACACGACATGTGCTATGATAATCAGCTTCAAGTGCTCTCCCTCCCCGCTGCCCCTGCCCTTTTCATCATCCTCCTCCTTCATCATTCTCCTCCAGCCCCTCTTCATACCCTCTGCTACTGCTCCAATTCCTCCTCAGCCTCCCCCACTCCCCTTTTAATACTACAATCCATCGTCGTCAGCATACTCCTTGTCCCCCTCACCTCCCACTAAACGGAAAGTGTCTTTACTACCCCACTGTTTTACTGGAAGCTGATTACTGTTTGCGCGGACTTCTTAACGGATTGGGACCGAACCTCCTGCGGCGGCCACTGTTGGTTTTCCTAGGGATTCGTAGGATTCGGAGGGTCCCTTCCTCGTACGACGACGACGAGAAGGATAACGACAACGACGACGACGAGGACACAGCGCCATATCGATTGGAGATGTAGTGAGATACCTTTTCATCCATGTACACACAAGCTGAAATTCCTGTCGTGCAGGGTAGAAAAGAGAGCAAAGCCCACTGTGATAAATAACCACCCAACAGCAACCCACAGGCGAACAATATATGGCAAATCACTGTGCGCGCGGCACACACACACACACACCGACCAAGCTCACCACCACTGTGGCGAGCTCTTACTGCGCACAAGTATGTGCGCGAGACCCCCATGTGAAGACGACGACAGCGACGACGACGACGACGAAGACGAAGCGCCGACTCGACCGGATATGTAATGAATTTTAGTGCGAGGCCTTGCACAAACAACCTCAATAATCCTCTGTCGCACAGAATGGACAAGAGTGCAAAAACCGGCGAGGAGAAGCATCCACCCCAAACCAAGAACCCACAAGCGAACAATAGTCAGACAAATATTTTCGCGAGGATGAGAAGTCCTAAAGGAGTACGAGGAGGGGAAGATCCTAGGAATCCTAAGGGAACTCCCTAAGGATTCCCAGGGAGGGAGCACGAGGAGGGCGAGGAGGGAGAGCGAGGAGGAGGCGAGGAGGGAAAGGACGAGGAGGGGGAGAACGAGGGGGAGGGCGAGGAGGATTGGGGCACGAGAAGGAGAGCCATGAGGGAGAACGAGGAGGGCGAGGAGGGGAGGAGCGAGGAGGGGAAGGACGACTATGACCTAGAACTGATCCCCCTACTTTCCCCCCCCTCGTTTTCCTCATCATACTCGTCTTCCCCCTCATCATCCACATAACCATGACCATCACATCATCACCATCACGATGCGCCTCGTGCTCGTCGCGCCGCTGTGCCCCACAGATTGCCGATCAAACGGCCAGGAGGCGAAGAGAGGGCCCGGGCCGCCTCCATGGACATCTTGAGCCCGTCACCGGTGCAATGCTCTCCTGCGGTTGAAGCTGCGCGGAAAGCGGCGTCGCTCGCTACCTGTCCTAGTCGTCCTGCTCCTCCTCGTCATCGTCCCCCGCATCGTCCTCGACACCATCACGTCACGTCACCATCACCACCGTCACCAATCATCATCATCATCATCATCATCATCATCATCATCATCATCATCATCATCATCATCATCATCATCATCATCATCATCATCATCATCATCATCATCATCATCATCATCATCATCATCATCATCATCATCATCATCATCATCATCATCATCATCATCATCAGCATCATCATCATCCTCATCATCATCATCATCATCATCGTCATCATCAGCAGCAGCATCAGCATCATCATCACCGTCACCATCATCACCCTCCTCATTATCATCATCACCATCGCTATCACCATCACCATCACCAACAACACCACCACCATCAGCACCACCACCATCAGCAGCATCATCAGCAGAATCATTGTATTGTTAAAAGGGTCGTGGCGGAGGGGACGCGCTGGCTGTGAGGCGAGGAGGAGCTGGGACGGCTGCTTGGGGGGGCGAGAAGGGGGGTGCGGCGCTGGTGCCGTGCGTGCCTAAATCAAAGGGTCGGGGCGGAGGGGGCTCGCGCGGCTGCTTTGGAAGGGGGAGGGGAGGGGCACGGCGCCCGTGCCGCACGTGCCGGCATAAAGGGGTCGGGACGGAGAGGGCGCGCGTGGGTGTGGGTGGGGGGGGCGCGGTGCCAGCGCAGTGCGTGCCGAAAAGTAACGGTCGGGGCGGAGGGGGCCCGCGGGCTGGTTGGCGAGAAGGAGGAGCTGGGCCAGGGCCAGCTGCCTGGGGGGAAGGGGGGCGCGGCGCCTGTGCCCTGCGCGCGGAAATGAAAAGATCGGGCGGAAGGGGCGCGCTGGCTAGAAGGCGAGGAGGAGCTGGGACGGCTGCTTGAGGGGGGGGAGGGGGGGGGCGCGGCGCTGGTGCCGCGCGTGCTGAGCGAGGAGTAACTGGGCTGGCTGCGACTGGGGGAAAGACGGGGGGATCCCGGCGCGGCGCCGGGGGGGGAAGAGGAAGGCGCGGCGCCAGATCCGTGCACGCCGACATGAAGGGGTCGGAAAGGAGGGGGCGCGCGCGACTGCTGGCAGGAAGTAAAGGGGCGCGGCGTCAGCGCCGTGCGTGCCCAAGTAGATTGGTCGGGGCAGAAGGGGCGCTGGGTGTGAAGGGGCTGGGGCGGCTGCTGTGGGGTTGGAGAAGGGTGGCGCGGCGCTGGTGCCGCGGTGGCTGTGGGGCGAGGAGGTGTCCGGGTGGCTGCTTGGCCAGGGGGGAGAAGAGTTTGACGCGGGTGCCGCGCGCGCCGAAATGGCAGGGTCGGGGCAAGGAGGGCGCGCGCGGGCGTTGGGGAGGACTCGGGGGGGGGGCGCGGCACCGGTGCTGCGCGTGCCGAGATAATCAGGGTGCAGGTGGCGCGCGGACTGACTGGCGAGGAAAAGAGGTGGGCCAGCCGCTGGAGGGAGGCGCGCGGCGCCGGTGTCGTGCGTGCTGGGACCAGGAATCGGGGCGGAAGGGGCGCGCTGGCCGTAACGGGTGGGAAACAGGGAAGCGAAAAACGAAACGAACGCCCGGAAACTAAGCCAGGGCGGACGGCGACAGAAACGAAACGATCCACGAAACGAACAACGGAACGAAACGAACGACCATGATTATGGCTGGGGCTACGGCAGAAGCTCAACCCAAGTTGAAGCCCTGGCCAGGAGCGCAACAAAATCCGCCGGCCCCCTTGTGGGGCCACCAGGCTGTAGGCCCGTGATTCACAGTTTCCTGTACCAGTCGTAGGTTGTAGTTTCCAGTGTTACAGTTCTGCTTCTTGCTGGTTACTGTAACTAGTTGACTCATTGCTGGTTACTGTAACTAGTTGATCGACCGCGCGAGGGGGAGAGAGGCCCAAACCGGCTTTTTAGCACCCCCTGGGCGCGTTGTCTGAATTGCTGGGGGGGCTCGAAATCGACACCCCTCACGCAGATCCGCGGGGTCAGGGTCCAAAAACACAGGGGATTGGCCACATTTCTGAAATTCGGTGCCACCCCTCACGCAGATCCGCGGGGTCAGGGTCCAAAAACACATGGGATTTGCCACATTTCTGAAATTCGGTGCCACCCCTCACGCAGATCCGCGGGGTCAGGGTCCAAAAACACATGGGATTTGCCACATTTCTGAAATTCGGTGCCACCCCTCACGCAGATCCGCGGGGTCAGGGTCCAAAAACACAGGGGATTTGCCACATTTCTGAAATTCGGTGCCACCCCTCACGCAGATCCGCGGGGTCAGGGTCCAAAAACACATGGGATTTGCCACATTTCTGAAATTCGGTGCCACCCCTCACGCAGATCCGCGGGGTCAGGGTCCAAAAACACAGGGGATTTGCCACATTTCTGAAATTCGGTGCCACCCCTCACGCAGATCCGCGGGGTCAGGGTCCAAAAACACAGGGGATTTGCCACATTTCTGAAATTCGGTGCCACCCCTCACGCAGATCCGCGGGGTCAGGGTCCAAAAACACAGGGGATTTGCACATTTCTGAAATTCGGTGCCACCCCTCACGCACATCCATCGCAAGGCGTGGTAACCCAAACTGCGAGTACTCCCTCGGCCCTTTAATCCCAAGGTGTGGTAACCAAGCTCGTAAACCATACACGTCTTACCAATCGCCCTGTGTGGTAACCCCTCTTGTGATCAGTTGGTTTTGCCGATTGCGAATCGGCCTCGCATGAAGTTCCGATACTGCTGCACGACAGCGCCAAAGCCTCATGACTTAGCTCTTCCATGGCCCATTCTCCGAGAGAGGGGGCCGGCGGCAGGGGGTGAAGCCCTTACGGATATAACACCAGCAACAACAACGAAACGAAAAACAAAACGAACGCCCCACAATTACGGCTCGAACGAAGGGAAAATAATTGCTCGGTTTCGAACCTTCGGAAACGGAAAACACATCAATAACAAAACGAAACAAGAAACGAAAAATGCAAGAATCGTGCTTTTTCGCCGACACGATGTTCCACATCTGATACATGTTCGTGCTGGACTAGAGAGGGGGGTTGTGAGGTTGCATTTGATGTTTTCAATGATGTTGCGTCCTCCGACGCCTCCCGAGTACCTCCGTTGGCCTCCACGATCACAACCACCCACCATCCTCTGCACAAAAAACTATGCGCACACCCGTTTATCAAAAATCATAAGTTGTCAAGAAGCCCTTGCCAAAAACGGGGCCAAGTGCACACGCGCGCGTCGTCGCGCGCGCATGCCGAAATCCTTCCAAAACCTTCGGCTCTGGAAGGATTTTTGAAATCGAGTTCCCCAAAAAACATACAAATACATATGGCCTCGCAACCCTGATTGCTCTTGCGAAATATTGAGAAAACGACAGGTTTTTCTTGATTTGGGAAAACACAAAAAAACTACCAAACAGGCGTCGCGCGCTTGTCGAAATCTTTCGAACGCCCTTGCGAGCGTGCCGTCGAGAGAATCCTCTGTAAAAAACGAGACGAAGTGCAAACAGGCGCGTCATCGCGCGCGCATGCCGAAATCAGTGAAAAAACCCTCGGTTTCGCAAGGAACTCAAAATCGTGTCCAAAAAACATACAAAAAACACAAGATCTCGCAACACGGATGTTCAACAAAAGCGTGCGCGCGCTCTTGCGTCGTCGTCGTCGTCGTCGCCGTCCTCCCTCCTCCGTCGCCGTCGTCGTCGTCGTCGCCGTCGTCGTCCTGTCTTTCCTCATCGTCGTCGTCGTCCTCTTTGGCGTCGTGGTCGTCTCCGTCGTCGTTGTCGCCGTGGTCGTCCTTCCTCCTCCTCCCCCGTCGTCGTCGTCGTCAGTCGTCGGCGTCTCGTCGTCGTCCCGCCTATTTCGTCGCCGTCGTCGTCGTCGTCGTCGTCGTCGTCCTCGTCGTCGTCGTCGTCGTCGTCGTCTTCCCTCCTCCCTCGTCGTTGTCGTCGTCGGCGTCACCGTCATTTCTCCTTCTTCGGCGTTCGCGTCGTCGCCGTCCTCCCTCCTCCCGCATCGTTGTCGTCGTTGTCGCCGTCGTCGTCCTCCCTCCTCCCTCGTCGTCGTCGTCGTCGTTATCGTTGTCGACGTCGTCGTCGTCGGCGTCGGCGTCGTCGTCGTCGTCGACGTCGGCGTCGACGTCGTCGTCGTCGGCGTCGTCATCGTCGTCGTCGTCGGCGTCGGCGTTGTCGTCGTCGTCGTCGTCGGTGTCGTCGTCGTCGTCGTCGTCGTCGTCGTTGTCGTCGTCGTCGAAGTCGTGGGAGACGTCGTCGGAGTCGTTGTAGTCGTCGTCGTCGGCATCGTCGTCGTCGTCGACGTCGCTGTCGTCGGCGATGTCGCTGCCAAGTGCCATTTGGTACCTACCGCCGCGGTTTTACGAGGTTATGCAAACCAAGTTGCGGGTGGGTGGGTGGGATGTTTGCAGGAGCACTGGATGTGTCAACTCAAGCGTAAAATTCCATTATCCTGTTCTTCTTTCTAAAAAGAAAACAAACTCTACCCCCCCGGGGTTATCGGTCCCCCTTCCGGGTATGTAAATCATATATGATTATGACCAGATGTCCATCCTAAATATGATTTACAAATCCCAAGGGAACCGGTATGGGTCCCCCTGCGGTTCCCTTGTAACAAAACAATACGCGGGGACATGTGTTGCTCTAGCGTAATACTTTTTTCCGCGAATCCCTTGCAAAAAATGGACGAAGTGCACACGCGCGCGTCGTCGCGCGCGCATGCGAAAATCCTTCAAAAACCTTCGGTGTCGGAAGGATTTCGCAATCAAGTTTCCAAAACACATACAAAAACATAGGGTTTCGCAACTCTGATTTGCTAAAAAAGCTTACGCGCGAACTCTTGCGAAATATGGAAAAAAAACCATCGGATTTTCAAGATTTTGACAAAATGCTACCAAACGGGCTTCGCGCGCGCGTGTCGAAATCTTTCGAACGCCCTTGCGCGTGTGCCGTCGCGAGACTCCTCTGCAAAAAAGGCACGAGGTGCAGACGCGCGCGTCGTCGCGCGCGTATGCCGACATCCTTCAAAACCCATCGGTGTCGGACGGATTTCAAAATCGCGTCCCACAAACCTACAAAAACACAAGGTTTCGCAACACGGATTTTCAACAAAAGCGTGCGAGCGCGCTCTTGCGTCGTCGTCGTCGTCGTCGTCGTCGTCGTCTTCCCTCCTCCAGCGTCGTCGTCGTCGTCGTCGCCTACGTCGTCCTCTGAGTTTTCTCGTGTTCGTCGTCGTCGTCCTCTTTGGCGTCGTAGTCGTTTCCGTCGTCGTTGTCGCCGTGGTCGTCCCTCCTCCTCCTCCCTCGTCGTCGTCGTCCGTCGTCGGCGTCTCGTCGTCGTCCCTCCTATTTCGTCGCCGTCGTCGTCGTCGTCGTTGTCGTCGTCGTCGTCTTCCCTCCTCCCTCGTCGTTGTCGTCGTCGGCGTCGCCGTCCTTCCTCCATCTTCGTCGTTCGCGTCGTCGCCGTCCTCCCTCCTCCCTCGTCGTTGTCGTCGTTGTCGTCGTTGTCGTCGTTGTCGTCGTTGTGGCCGTCGTCGTCCTCCCTCCTCCCTC
This sequence comes from Prorocentrum cordatum, assembly GCA_963575745.1. Lineage (NCBI taxonomy): Eukaryota > Dinophyceae > Prorocentrales > Prorocentraceae > Prorocentrum > Prorocentrum cordatum. Next base: position 30,700 of record CAUYUJ010001764.1, read on the forward strand.
GTCGTCGTCTTCGTTGACGACGTCGTCGTTGTCTTCGTCGTCGTCGTCGCCGTCGGCATCGTCGTCTTCGTCGTCGACGTCGGGGTCGTCGTCGTCGCCGCCGTCGTCGTCGTCGTCGTCGTCGTCGTCGGCGGCGTCGTTGACGTCGTCGTCGTCATCGGTGTCGTCGTTGTCGTCGTCGTCGGCGTCGTCATCGTCGTCGTCGTCATCGTCGTCGTCGTCGTGGGCGTCGTCGTCGTGGGCGTCGGCGTCGACGTCGTCTTCGTTGGTGTCGTCGTCGTCGTCGTCGTCGTTGTCGGCGTCGTCGAAGTCGTTGGAGGCGACGTCGGTGTCGTCGTAGTCGTTGTCGGCGGCGTCGTCGTCGTTGTCGCTGTCGTCGTCGGCGTCGCTGTCGTTGTCAAGTGCCATGTGGCACCCACCGTCACGGTCTTAAGACCTTTTGCAAACCAAATTGCAGGTGGGTGGGCGGGATGATTGCGCGAGCAGTGGAGTTGACAACTTCAAGTTCGGCAAGTGAATTCTCCTTTCTAAATCCAGAATAAGATCTCCCCCCCCCGGTGTTATCACTCCCCCTTGCGGGTATCTAAATCATAGATGATTCTGACCACATGTCCATCCTAAATATGAATTTACACTATCCCAGAGGGGGCCGGGCTCCCCCCCCCTGAGGGTCCCTCGTAAAAACACTATGCGGTGATATTTGTTCTAACATAACACTGTTTCACGAACCCCTTGCAAAAAAAAGACCAAGTGCACACGCGCGCGTCGTCGCGCGCGCATGCCGAAATCCTTCAAAAACCTTCGGTGCCGGAAGGATTTCGCAATCGAGCTTCCAAAAAAGACATACAAAAACACAAGATTTCGCAACACTGATTTGCTAAAAAACTTACGCGCGAAACCACAGGTTTTCAAGATTCTACAAAGTGCTACCGAACAGGCTTCGCGCGCGCGCGCATGTCGAAATCTGTCGAACGCCCTTGCGCGTGTGCCGTCGCGAGAATCCTCTGCAAAAAATGGGACGAAGTGCAGACGCGCGCGTCGTCGCGCGCGTATGCCGAAATCCTTCAAAACCCATCGGATTCGGAAGGATTTCAAAATCGTGCGTCCAAAAAACCTACAAAAACCCAAGGTTTCGCAACACGGATGTTCAACAAAAACGTGAGCGCGCGCGCGGGCGTCGTCGTCGTCGTCGTCGTTGCCGTCCTCCCTCCTCCCGCGTCGTCGTCGTCGTCGTCGCCTACGTCGTCCTCTGTCTTTCCTCGTGTTCGTCGTCGTCGTCCTCGTTGGCGTCGTGGTCGTTTCCGTCGTCGTTGTCGCCGTGGTCGTCCTTCCTCCTCCTCCTTCGTCGTCGTCGTCGTCCGTCGTCGGCGTCTCGTCGTCGTCCCTCCTATTTCGTCGCCGTCGTCGTCGTCGTGTCGTCGTCGTCGTCTTCCCTTCCTCCCTCGTCGTTGTCGTCGTCGGCGTCGCCGTCCTTCCTCCTTCTTCGTCGTTCGCGTCGTCGCCGTCCTCACTCCTCCCTCGTCGTTGTCGTCGTTGTCGTCGTTGTCGCCGTCGTCGTCCTCCCTCCTCCCTCGTCGTCGTCTTCGTTGGCGACGTCGTTGTCGTCGTCGTCGTCGTTGTCTTCGTCGTCGTCGTCGCTGTCGGCGTCATCGTCGTCGTCGTTGTCATCGTCGTCGTCGTCGGCGTCGTAGTCGTCGTCGGTGTCGTCGTCGTCGTCGTGGTCGGTGTCGTCGTCGAAGTCGTTGGAGACGTCGTCGGTGTCGTCGTCGTCGTCGGTGTCGGCGGCGCCGTCGTCGTCGTCGTCGCTGTCGTCGTCGGCGTCGGTGTCGTGGCCAAGTGCCATCTGGTACCCACCGTCACGGTCTTGTCTTAAGAGGTCTTGCGACCAAGTTGCGGGTGGGAGGGTGGGATGTTTGCACGAGCAGTGGAGAGGACGGCTTCAAGCTGAGCAAGTGATTGATTGCACCACATGGATTGCACCACATCTACCGCACAGCATAGATTGCACCCATGTTGCCCCACAGAGATTGCGCAGCACAGACTGCAAGAAACCCCTTGTTCGGGCCCCACGCTGGCCAACACATCCACATGCCTAAGTATGCAAGACTGCGTTGGCGCTTAGCGCCACGCACTTCGGTCCTTAAGGTAGGATGGCAATGAGATAACACGTGGCATTCAACGACAGCTCATTGTTGTTGTTTTTTCTGGTACGGTCGTTGTGATGATGCTATTCGTCATCCTTCCCTCACGTTTCTTCTGCCTCTTCCTCATCCTCGCCCTACCCCGCGAAGTCGGACCCATCCACAGCTCTCTTTACGGAGGCTCATTCTAGAAGAGCCTCTTGGAGGCCACGCGAAAGCTTCTGAGGCTGCTGGGGCCTTCTGGAGGCCTCCCCCGGAGCCTGCCCCCGGGCACCCTGCTTCCAAACGCGGTCTTCCTCGGCGACCAGGTCACGATCCGGAGCGGTTCGGGGGGCGTCCTGGGGCCAGCTTGGGCCATCGTAGGGATCTCTTCGCACCATCTTGGAGCCCTGTTGGGGGGGTCATCTGCGACTGCCTGGAAGCCCTCTTGGTTCAACTCGGGGCGACTCTCTGGCCTCCCGGGCGGTCTCGGACGCCCGAAGACCGAAGAACAGAGCACTCCCAAGATCATGCAATAGACAGGGAAGCATTTTTGTTTGCGTTTCGAGTGCCTCTTCGGGGCCTTCTTTGGGTCGACTTCGGACGTACGGTGGATGTCTGGGGCCTCAGTGGGCTCTCGCGGGGCCGTTCGGCCGCCCTCCTGATCAATTGGGGCCCACTTGCTAGGCCCAGCAAGGGCTCCAGGAGCCCCAGAAAGAACAGGGAACGGTCTGCAAGGGGTCATGGGTGCCCCCAGGGCCAAGGATCTGGGGGGGTCCCGTTTAGGGGGGGGTCGCAGAGTCCCAGAATATAAGAACGTTCAAGAAGAAATAGATGCATGGTCGAATTCGCAACACATGCATCTCTCCATCCCTTCCCCTCCTTGTCCTTCCCTTCGCCCTCACCACTTCCCTCCGTCCCTCCTGCCTTCTATGCCGGATCCCTCCGCCCTCTCCCATTTCCTGCCGTCCCCTCCTTCTTCATTCCCCCCGCCAATCTCCCCCTCCCCTTGACCCGCACGCTCCCCCCCCGCATCTGAAGCGGACCCTTCCGTTTGTGGTCGGCAGGTGCGCCAGGTCGGGGCGGTACTTGCTGAGCAGCGAATCGGCGGTAAAGTCTGCGCCGAAGCCGCCAGTGGCGATGACAACCGGGCCATGCTCCTTCGGCTCTCTCGCTTTTGTCCCTTCCCTTCCCGTACTCTACCATCCTCCTCCACTTCATCCCTCCTCATCCTCCTCCACATCCTCTTCCTGCGTTTCCGCCCTCCTCCTCCTCCTCCTCCTCTTCCTCCTCCTCGTCATCCTTCCTCCTCCTTCTTCTCCTCCTCCCCCTCTTCAACCTCCTCCTCGTCCTCCTCGTCCTCCTCCTCCTCCTCCTCCTCCTCCTCCTCCTCCTCCTCATCCTTCCTCCTCCTCCCAACCTCCCTGCCTCCTTCCCTCCCTCCCTCCCTCCCTCCATCACTTCCTCTTCCTCCTTCTCACTCTTCCTCCTCTTCCTCCTCTTTCTCCTCCTCCTCCTCCTCCTCCTCCTCTTCCTCTTCCCTCCTCCTCGTCTCCCTCTCCTCTTCCTTCTCTTCATCCTCCTCATCCGCTTCATCTCCTCATCCTCTTCCTCCTCCTCCTCCTCTCCTACTCCTCTTCCTGCGCTCAACCCTCCTCCTCCTCCTCCTCCTCTTCCTCCTCCTCCTCCTTTCCTCATCCTTCTCCTCCTCCCCCTCCTCCTCCTCCTCCTCCTCCTCTTCCTCCTCCTCCTCTTCCTGCTCCTCATGTTCGTCGTCCTTCTCATCCTCCTCCTCCTCGTCCTGTTCCTACTCCTGTTCCTGCTTGTGTTCCTGATCCTCCTCCTCCTCATCCTCCGCCTCCTCCTCCTCCTCTTCTTTCTTCTCTTGAACATATGATTGGGTTTGTCTCCCTGGAGGAAGCAATACTTGAACTAAACATTGCGACCCACTACTAAGATGTACCACATTAACGAAACTGGTATGCTACACAGGTGTCCGACACAGTTACTGCACACGCGGGGGGGGGGGGGGGCGACATGATTACGCCCCCTCCAGCATGCTATGGCCGTAGAGCGCGCCGCAGGAGTACAGCAAATATATCGTAAAAACTACGATGATCAAAGTGTAACTAGCGCGTGCTGTTTTGAGGTAAGCGTGCATGGCTGTCCTAACACGCGGTGCATAATTGTTAGGTACCGCAAAGAACCAAGTCATGCAATCCAATACATATACTCACTAATGGCATCGCGCGCGCTTCGCGCGCGCTCAAGTTCTAGCTAGGCTCGACAGGTTAACGCATGGAATCTCAAGTGTTGAAGCGCCTTGTGCATCTAACGACCTTCTTGGAGTCCCTGCGCAAGCCTCGGAAGCGTATTGAAGGGGAAATGCGCAAACCACACAAGCATCAACTTCCTTCAGGTGCTCGATGAATTGGGGACCTCGAAGGCTTCCTAGGATCTTTCTTCGATGGTGACGGGGGCTTTAATGATAGTCCGATGTGCAACAATGAACAGGGGGTAAAGTTGAAAACCTGACGAAGGACCCAACCATATGCAGTTGTGAACACCGCAGTTGTAGGCATCGTCTTCGGTGGAGCCTCCTTTAGGGCCACGAAACGCTGTACTGGTTGGGGGAGACGCATGCGGACTGCGCCACTGAAACATTCGGTGGAGCCCCCTTGTAGGGCAACGGAACGCTGTACTGTGTGGGGGAGACACATGCGGACTGCGCCACTGGGACCTCCGGTGGAGCTCCCCATGGGGCCACGAAACGCTGTACTGTGTGGGGGAGACACATGCGGACTGCGCCACTGGGACCTCCGGTGGAGCTCCCCATGGGGCCACGAAACGCTGTACTGGTGGGGGAGACGCATGCGGGCTGCGCCACTGGGACCTTCGGGCCGCTCCATAGGGCCCTCTCGGGCCGTCCTGTGTGCCTCTGGCGCCGTCTTGGCGCCCTCTCGGGCCGTCGTGGGGCCGTCTTCGAGGCCTCTGGGGCTGTCTTGGAGCGGACCATACAACCTCTTGGGCCGTCGTGGAGCGTCGGAAAACTGAAAAGGCGAGAACTTTTAAAATCCTTCAGGAACCTGAATAAGTTGTGCCTCCCGGGGCTCCTTTGGAGGCATCTTGGAGGTGTTGGGGGGCGTCTTGGAGGCCTCTTGGATAGTCAGGGGCTAATTGTGGCCGCCTTGGCCGTCTTGGTCGCCATTGGTCGTTCCCGCAGTCTGGAAGCGCCATGTTTGGCGATCTGGAGGCCGTCATCGGGCGACCTTAGGGAGCCCCCGGCACCCCGGCAGAACCCCCGGAGCCCCCCAGTCTCCCAATGGGAGCACATGTTTGGGAGCTGCGGGCCTGCATCTATAGATATCTTTACACATACATACATACATACATACATACATACATACAGACAGACAGACAGACAGACAGACAGACAGACAGACAGACAGACAGACAGACATACAGACAGACAGACAGACAGACAGACAGACAGACAGACAGACAGACATATATACATATATACATACATACATACATACATACATACATACATACATACATACATACATACATACATACATACATACATACATACATACATACAAACATTAACATACATGCATGCAGGCATGCATGCATTTGCATGCAGCATGCATGATACATACATTTAATACCATTTTACATTTACATCACATTACACACATCACACATACACACATACACTACACACATACACACATACACACATACACACATACACACATACACACATACACAATATACCACACATACAACCCACCAAAAACATACATACATACATGCATACATGCATACATGATACTATGTTTACATGCATACATGCATACATGCATACATGCATACATGCATACATGCAATACATGCTACATTTGGCATACATGCATACATGCATACACGCATACATTTTTTTTCTTTTGTGCATACATTGCATTCACTGCATTACATGCATACATGCATTCTTGCAACATACATACATACATACATACATTCTACATACTATTTTACATTACATACATACATACATCATACATACATACCTACATAACATACATACATACGAGGGAGAGCGTGATCCACCGCCGCTTTACTGTGGAAAATTGCCAACCTTTTCCTCCGGAACCCGGGGGTCGCCCCCCCCCCCCTCCGAAAATCCCCCCCCCCTGCTGGAACCCCTCCCCCCCCCCCACCCCTTCCCCCGGCAAAACCCCCCCCCTCCCCTAACCCCCCCCCCCTCCTCGAGCTCGAAAACCGATGGGGTGTCACTACCCTGGTTCGACCCTCCACCCCCCCCCCCCTCTTGTCCGGATCCGGAAAAACGGGGGGGGGTGGGGGTGTTGGGGTCACGTGTCTGTGTGGTTGTGGGGGGGGGGGGGTCACTACCGGTTCGAACCCACTCACCGCCAGCAAACGACTCCCGGTCCCCACCACCGTCCGCATCACATCCCCCACTGGTGTTCCCAGCACCACTGTCCTCACCACCGCTGTCCCCACTGGTTCCACCTCCGCCCCTACTGTCCCCACCAGTGGCCCCACCACTGTCGCACTGTCCCCGCTGTCCCCAGAACTGTTCCCACCACGGTTCCACTCTCCCCACTGTCGCCACGGCCCCAACCACTGCCCGACTATCCCCACTGTCCCCACTGTCCCACTGACTCCTCCGCTGTCCCACTGAGCTGTCCCACTGTTCCCACCACTGTCCCCACTGTCCCCACCACTGTCCCCACTGTACCTCTGTCCCATTGTCCCACCGCCGTCCTCGCCACCGCCTTCACCACTGTCCCACCACCATTGTACCCTCCACTGTCCCACTGTTTCCACCTCATTCCCATTGTCCCCACACCACTGTCCCCACCACCACCGTCACCACCACTGTCCACTGTCCCCCCCTGTTCCCACCATTGTCCCACCACTGTCCCCACCACTACCGTCCCCACCACTGTCCCACTGTCCCACTGTCCCCACCACTGTCCCGCTATCCCCTCACCACTGTCCCCACCAACACCGTCCCCACCACTGTCCGCACCCCCACTCGGTTTTCGAAGGGGGGGGGGGGTTCGAACCGGTAGTGATCCCCCCCGGTTTTCGAGGGGGGGGGGGGAGGGGTTCGAACCGGTAGTGACCCCCCCCCCTTTTCATGATGAGCAGTGGGGGGGGGGGGGGGGGGGGAGGTGTTCGAACCTGTAGTGGACCCCCCCCGGTTTTCCAGAGGGGGGGGGGGGGGGAGGGGTTCGAACCGGTAGTGACCCCCCCCGGTTTTCCGCCAGCAGCGGTAGAACACGCTCTCACATACATACATACATACATACATACATACATACATACATACATACATACATACATACATACATACATACATACATACATGCATACATACATACAAACATACATACATACATACATACATACATACATACTAGAACCACGCGCGCGCGCTTCGCGCGCGCTTAGGTTCTAGCACCCCCCAGACCTTGACAAGCTCACAGATGCACGCGTGAACGTAAACACAAATTGCTCGCACATGAAGTGAAGAGGTAGCAATCGCGCGGACCGAACAGAGACGGAATTCTGACAAGTAAACACACAGACGCATGCAATGCGAATCCATATGACATGATCGTGGAAAGGTCATGCAGTGGCTATGCAACGTATTGCAACTCAACGCAAACTACTGCAAGGATAAATGAAGCACACATGACATGCAACGCAACGCTCTGCACATTAAAAATCCCACCAGCCCTTTGGGCGTGAGTGGTTTAGCGAGCTTTCTCTGTCCTCTACCCCCCCAACCTCACCTTCTTTCCCCTTCCGGGGAGGGGTTTACCCTCCCCTACCCCCTGGCCTGGCCTGGAGAGAGGGAGTCCCGCGGTGTGGTCAGGGGGTCTTTTTTCGACGGCTGGGAGGGCCAAAAAACGACGACCCTCACGAGGATTCTGGCCCCGACGACCCTCACGAGGATTCTGGCCCCGACGGGGGGGCGGAGAAAAAACCCTCTCCTCTTCTGTGAAGCCAAAAAAATTGATTTTACTAGGGTTTGGCCCCATTTTGGCCTTCTGAGGGGGCAGCGCTCATCGTCCTTCATAGCAAAATCATTGATTTTACTATGGTTTTGGGCTCATTTTGTCCTTCTCAGGGGGCAGCTCTCATTTGCGCTTCTGAGGAGGTCGCAAGAGGCCCCAAGATGGCCCCAGGAGGCCCCCAGGAGGCCCCCAAGAGGCCACCAAGAGGCCCCCTGGAGGCCCCCAAGAGGCCCCAAGAGGCTCCAAGAGGCCCCCAAGAGGCCCCACGAGGAGCCCAAACGACTCACACCAGGACGAGGGGCCCGAACGACTCACACCACGAAGAGCCCGAACGACGCACACCAGGAGGAGGGGCCCGAACGACTCACAGCAGGACGAGGCGCCCGAACAACTCACACCACGAGGAGCCCGAACGACTCACACTAGGACGAAGAGCCCGAACGACTCACACCACGAAGAGCCCGAACGACTCACACCAGGAAGAAGGGCCCGAACGACTCACACCAGGACGAAAAGCCCGAACGACTCAAACCACGAGGAGCGCTTTCTCTCCCTCCTCCTCCGCCTCGTCCCTCTCCCGCTCCCACCACAAGGAGGGTGTACAAGGAGGCGGGCGGAAGGAGGAACAGGGGAGATATGCGGGGGCAGGCGGCAACACGCCTGAAAAACACGACTGTCGGCATGCTTCGCGAGAGTTGCTGTTGTGAGATGGGCTGGTGGGGATACGCGAAGCGTAAAGAATTTGGAGCGGCCATTGGGATGTCGGCTCGTGCGATCGTTGATCCATCTTGTGCCACTCTGGGGCTTCTCTAAACGCTCGTTGTTCGGGTGCTGCGCGGCGTCGGCCGGAACTTCTCTTGGGGCCCTATCGTGGCTGAGTCGGGGCTGTCCTGGGGTGTGTGGGGGTTCAATTGGAGCCCCAGAAAGCTTGTTCCGGGAAAGGTGTGGAGACCTCCAGGGGGCGATGTATCGTTTTGTGCACACCGTGCGACATTTATGCAGTTGGCTCTGCATGCCTGAAGACGGCACGGTGGCCAACGTAGACCTCTTACAAAATCAATTTCCTTCCGCGGGCTTCAGACGAGGTTCCGCTGGCTTCCGCCAGCCAAATCGCCCTCGATTTACATCCGCCAGCTTCCGCGGGCCTTCGGCCAGCCTCCGCGGTGACCAAGAAGACGACTTCTGAATTCCTTTAAAAACGAAAGCCTTTTTGAAACACTCTACACGGACTTGGGCGCCGAGGAAGGGCCTGTGGGCGTCGAAACACCGAAATGCGTGGCACCAAACTCGAGAATCCATATAGAGCTCGATACTGGCCTGTTGGCATCCAGCCTATCCCGCCACCGCGTTTGGGTTGTGATGCAGAGGTCTTTTGGATGCCGTTTTTTTGGTTTGACAACAAATGAAAACAAGCAGTACCAAGACGAGTACACATACAAGCAATGCGAAAATGGGTGGACACTCGCGCACTCGCGCTTATGGAAGCGTCGGCAACAGCCGACAAGGTGAAACAGCATGATTATCCCGGCAAAGCAACCTAACAGCGATGTGTAGGAGCATATCTGGAAGCATTCCCCTTAAGATTCAGATAAGAATCCTGTTGTGGAATTCTGCTGTTCTCGCAGTCGTGGTCGCATTCGCGATGGCAGTCGCAGTGGCAACAGCAGTCGCAGTCACAGCCTCAGCCTCAGCCTGCCTCAGCCTCAGCCTCAGCCTGCCTCAGCCTCAGCCTGCCTCAGCCTCGCCCTCAGCCTGCTTCAGCCTCAACATCAGTCCGCCTTCAGCCTCGGCCTCAGCCTGCCTCAGCCTCACCCTCAGCCTGCATCAGCCTCAGCCTGCCTCAGCCTCGCCCTCAGCCTGCTTCAGCCTCAACATCAGTCTGCCTTCAGCCTCGGCCTCAGCCTGCCTCAGCCTCACCCTGCATCAGCCTCAGCCTCAGCCTCAGCCTGCCTCAGCATCAGCCTGCCTCAGCCTCAGCCTCAGCCTGCCTCAGCCTCAGCCTCAGCCTGCTTCAGCCTCAGCATCAATCTGCCTTCAGCCTCAGCCTCAGCCTCAGCCTGCCTCAGCATCAGCCTGCCTCAGCCTCAGCCTCAGCCTGCCTCTGCCTCAGCCTCAGCCTGCTTCAGCCTCAGCCTCAGTCTGCCGTCGGCCTCGGCCTCAGCCTCAGCCTGCCTCACCCTCAGCCTGCATCAGCCTCAGCCTCAGCCTCAGCATCAGCCTGCCTCAGCCTCAGCCTCAGCCTCAGCCTGCCTCAGCCTCAGCCTCAGCCTGCTTCAGCCTCAGCCTCCTGCAGCCTCGCCTCAGCCTCAGCCTGCCTCAGCCTCAGCCTGCCTCAGCCTCAGCCTCAGCCTCAGCCTGCCTCAGCCTCAGCCTCAGCCTCAGCCTCAGCCTTCAGCCTCAGCCTCAGCCTGCTTCAGCCTCAGCCTCAGTCTGCCTTCAGCCTCGGCCTCAGCCTCAGCCTGCCTCAGCCTCAGCCTGCATCAGCCTCAGCCTCAGCCTCAGCCTGCCTCAGCCTCAGCCTCAGCCTGCCTCAGCCTCAGCCTCAGCCTGCTTCAGCCTCAGCCTCAGTCTGCCTTCAGCCTCGGCCAGCCTCAGCCTCAGCCTGCCAGCCTCAGCCTCAGCCTCAGCCTCAGCCTCAGCCTCAGCCTCAGCCTCAGCCTCAGCCTCAGCCTCAGCCTGCTTCAGCCTCAGCCTCAGTCTGCCTTCAGCCTCGGCCTCAGCCTCAGCCTGCCTCAGCCTCAGCCTGCATCAGCCTCAGCCTCAGCCTCAGCCTGCCTCAGCATCAGCCTGCCTCAGCCTCAGCCTCAGCCTGCCTCAGCCTCAGCCTCAGCCTGCTTCAGCCTCAGCCTCAGTCTGCCTTCAGCCTCGGCCTCAGCCTCAGCCTGCCTCAGCCTCAGCCTGCATCAGCCTCAGCCTCAGCCTCAGCCTGCCTCAGCAGCCTCAGCCTGCCTCAGCCTCAGCCTCAGCCCTCAGCCTCAGCCTCAGCCTGCTTCAGCCTCAGCCTCAGTCTGCCTTCAGCCTCGGCCTCAGCCTCAGCCTGCCTCAGCCTCAGCCTGCATCAGCCTCAGCCTCAGCCTCAGCCTGCCTCAGCATCAGCCTGCCTCAGCCTCAGCCTCAGCCTGCCTCAGCCTCAGCCTCAGCCTGCTTCAGCCTCAGCCTCAGTCTGCCTTCAGCCTTGGCCTCAGCCTCAGCCTGCCTCAGCCTCAGCCTGCATCAGCCTCAGCCTCAGCCTCAGCCTCAGCCTGCCTCAGCATCAGCCTGCCTCAGCCTCAGCCTCAGCCTGCCTCAGCCTCAGCCTCAGCCTGCTTCAGCCTCAGCCTCAGTCTGCCTTCAGCCTCGTCCTCAGCTTCAGTCTGCCTTCAGCCTCAGCCTGCCTCAGCCTCAGCATCAGCCTGCCTCAGCATTCAAAGTGTGGCCCGGGAATGGAGTTCTGGGAACTCGAAGAACACGAAATGGCCTACAGTTGGCTCCGGGCATTCAAAATCATGCCCAGGAATGGAGTTCTGGGAACTCGAACACCACGAAGTGGCCTACAGTTGGCTCCGGGCATTCAAAATCATGCCCAGGAATGGAGTTCTGGGAACTCGAAGACCACGAAGTGGCCTACAGTTGGCTCCGGGCATTCAAAATGTGGCCCGGGAATGGAGTTCTGGGAACTCGAAGAGCACGAAGTGGCCTACAGTTGGCTCCGGGCATTCAGAATGTGGCCCGGGAATGGAGTTCTGGGAAATCGAAAAGCACGAAGTGTGTGACTGTTTGCGAAAAACGATCCCCCCCGGCAAACCCCAACGGCCCCCCAACGGCCCCCCAACGGCTCCCCAACGGCTGCCCAGACCCCCCTGTGGAGTAATGTGCTGCTCTCTTTTTACACCATTAGAAACCTATCAGTCTTCGCTGTTAGGTAAAAAGAACATGAGTGGCATAGGGGGGTCCCCCTTGCACGAGCGCAGCGAAGCTACACTGAGCGAAGTCCGATTAGACATTGCGCGGACTACCCCAAGCCAGCTCAGACAAGGTCTCTTGGATGCCTGTTGGGGCTTCGTGGGAAGCCTCTGCAGAGCCTACTGGAGGCAGTTTTGAAACATATTGGGGGTCGTTTGGGGGCCTAATTTGGGCCTCGTGGAGCCTGAAGGCGATCTCGGGGGTCTCCTTGGGGCGGATGGCTCGAAATCTCAATTCGAGTTTTCTCTCTCTCTCTCTCTTTTTCTCTCTTTCTCTCTCCTGGGACCCTCTACTGTTGAGGCTCCCGTGGGGCCCTATTGGGCACCTCTTGAGCCGTCTTGAAGCCCTCTGGGGCAATCTTCTTGGCCCGAACCCAATCTTCAGACCAGCTGGGGCGGTCTCGGGCCGTTCTCGGGAAACCTCCAAGCGCTCTTGGAGCTGTCCTGAGTGTTTCTGAGGTGGCTCGGAGGCCCATCGGCAGTGAAAAGGCGACGTGCTACGAACGTACTGCTTGTGGACAGATTTTGAGCAATTTGGAAACTCGGAGCCCTCTTGGGAGCGTCTTCATCCTGTACCTGGAGGCCTCTGGGAGCGTCTGTGGGCCGCTGTGGAAGCGTATTGGGGTGTCTGGGGTCCGTCTTGGGGATATTGGACCATCTGGGCAGCCTCGAGGGCCGTCGGGAGTCCATCCGGGGCCGTCTTGGGGTGGTCTTGAGAGGCAAATGAGCATGCTTGCAGCCGTCGTGGGAACCTCTTGGACCAGCTTGGGACGGTCTTGGGGGCCTCTTGGGCCGTCTTGGAGCGTCGGGACGACGAAAAATTGAGGAAGCCAAAAACCTTTAAAAGCCTGAAGGCAAGCAATGATTTTGGCTGTTTGGGTCCCTCTTGGGAATGCTCTTGGGGTTGTCTTGGGACGTCTTGGACGCAACCTGGGCCTTCCGGGAACCATCTTGGGCGTCTTGGAGCGGTCGTATGCGCGTCGAGGCACGCTTTGACCGTCTTCGACGCCTCTTGGGCCGTGTTTGTAAGCTCTTGGGCGGTCTTAGGCGCCGATTGGGTTGTTTTTAGGCCCTCTTGGGCCGTCTTGGGGCGTTCTTGGGGGCCTGTTGGGCGATCTTGGGACGGTCTTGGGGACTTCGTGGTCTGTCTTGGAGGGTCGGGACAACGAAAAAACAAGAAAACCAAAAACCTTCGAAAAAACAGCGGAATTCAATGATTTCGGCCTCTTGCAACCCTCTTGGGAATGCTCTTGGGGCTCTCTTGGGACGTCTTGGAGGCCTCTTGGGCCATCTGGGAGCCATCTTGGGCGTCTTGGAGCGGTCTTAGGCGCGTCGTGGCACGCTCTGACCGTCTTCGACGCCTCTTGGGCCGTGTTTGCAAGCTCTTGGGCGGTCTTAAGCGTCTATCGGGTTGTTTTTAGGCCCTCTTGGGCCGTCTTGGGGCGCTCTTGGGGACCTCTTGGGCGATCTTGGGACGGTCTTGAGGACTTCGTGGGCTGTCTTGGAGGGTCGGGACGACGACAAAAACAAGAAAACCGAAAACATGCAAAAAAACAGCGGAATTCAATGATTTCGGCCTCTTGCAACCCTCTTGGGAATGCTCTTGGGGCTCTCTTGGGACGTCTTGGAGGCCTCTTGGGCCATCTGGGAGCCATCTTGGGCGTCTTGGAGCGGTCTTAGGCGCGTCGTGGCACGATTTGACTGTCTTCGACGCCTCTTGGGCCGTGTTTGCAAGCTCTTGGGCGGTCTTAAGCGCCTATCGGGTTGTTTTTAGGCCCTTGGGCCGTCTTGGGGCGTTCTTGGGGGCCTCTTGGGCGATCTTGGGCCGCTCTTGGGGACTTCGTGGGCTGTCGTGGAGGGTCGGGACGACGAAAAAACAAAAAAACAAAAAAAAAAAAAACCTGCAAACAAAAAACGGAATCCCATGATTTCGGCCTATTGCGGCCCTCTTGGGAATGCTCTTGGGGCTCTCTTGGGACATTTTGGAGGCCTCTTGGGCCGTCTGGGAGCCATCTTGGGCGTCTTGGATCGATCATAAGCGTCTCGAGGCACGCTTGGACCGTCTTCGGCGCCTCTTGGGCCAGACAAGGGCGCTCCAGGAGGCCCGATCCCGCCATGGGGGGTTGCGGTCCAGGCCAGGGAGCCCCCGGCCCTGTAGCCCGGTGTACATATATATATATATATATATATATATATATATATACATACATACATACATACATACATACATACATACATACACACACACATACATACATACATACATACATACATACACACATCTCTGTATATCAACCATCGCGCGCGCTTCGCGCGCGCTCAGTTTCTAGCCCATGCCTGGGGGGCGCTGGATGATCTTGGACAGCGCTATCAAGCACAGGCGCGTGATCTAGTCGTGCCTTCTGAGGGCCTCTTTGGGACCTCTTGGGTCTTCGGGGCGTGTAGGGGGTTTTCCGTGCTTCCTCTGGGTGGGCATCTGGGGGGCATATGGGGGGCATTCGGGCGTCTGCGGCTCTGTCAGGCCGCTCTGGTCGCCTCTAGCCTCTGGAATTGTTTGGACAGCGGGGAAATGCCCAGGAGGCCCAGGAGGCCTCGCACGGGGTGAAACATGCCGTGGGCCAGAGGGGGGATCCGGGAGGGTGTCTGGGCCTGGGCCCCTACATTTATGCATGCATGTATGTGTGTATGCATGTATGTAAGAAAGTATGTATGTATGTGTGTATGTGTATGTGTATGTGTATGTGTATGTGCATGTGCATGTGCATGTGCATGTGCATGTGCATGTGCATGTGCATGTGCATGTGCATGTGCATGTGCATGTGTATGTGTATGTGTATGTGTATGTGTATGTGTATGTGTATGTGTATGTGTATGTGAATGTGTATGTTTATGTGTGTGCATGTGCATGTGCATGTGCATGTGCATGTGCATGTGCATGTGCATGTGTATGTGTATGTGCATGTGTATGTGTATGTGTATGTGTACGTGTATGTGTATGTGTATGTGTATGTGTATGTGTATGTGTATGTGTATGTGTGTTTGTATGTGTATGTGTATGTGCATGTGTATGTGCATGTGTATGTGTATGTGTATGGATGATTGCATGCATGTATGTATGTGTGTCTGTGTGTATGTATGTATGGATGGAGTGATACATGTACGTGTGTATGTATGTATGTGTCTATGGATGGATGTATGTGTTTATGTATGTATGTAAGTATGAATGTATGTGTAGGTGGGTAGGTGTGCGTTATGTATGGATGTATGCGTTTATGTATGCATGCATGCATGTATGCATGTATGCATGTATATTTGTATGTGTGTATTTAAGTAAGTTATGTATGTACGATTGTGTGTATGCGTGTATGTGTGTAGGTGTGTAGGTGTGCATTATGTATGGATGGATGCGTAAATGTCTGCATGCATGCATACATGAATGCATGTATGTGTTTGTGTATGTATGTAAATAAGTATGTATGTATGTGTATGTGTGCATGTGTAGATGTACGGGTATGTATATGTGTATGTGTATGCATATGTGTATGTGTTTGTGTATGTGTATGTGTATGTGTATGTGTGTGCGGATGTGTATGCATGCGTATGTATGTATGCATGTATGTGTATGTGTATGTGTATGTATGTGTATGTGTATAGGTATGTGGATGGGTATGTGTATGTATGTGTATGTATGTGTGCATGTGCATGTGCATGTGCATGTGCATGTGCATGTGCATGTGTATGTGTATGTGTATGTGTATGTGTATGTGTATGTGTATGTGTAGGTGTAGGTGTAGGTGTATGTGTAGGTGTAGGTGTAGGTGTATGTATGCGTGTATGCATGTATGCATGTATGCATGTGTGTATGTATGTATGTATGCATGTATGTATGTATGTATGTATGTATGTATGTATGTGTGTATGTGTGTATGTATGGATGGATTGATGGATGCATATGCGTATGTGTGTGTATGGATGTATGGATGGATGGATGGATGTGTTAATGTATGTATGTGTGAATGTATGTGTGTAGGTGGGGAGGTGTGCATTATGTATGGATGTATGCGTGTATGTATGCATGCACGCATGTATGCATGCATGATGCATGTATGTATAGTGTTCCGCTCCTTCCTCCCGCATGCCCGGCCGCTCTTCTGATGACGGCGCGTGGCAAGAAATCCCGGTGAAGAGGCACGCCCTATGGCGTGGCAGCGGGGTGGGGGACACAGGGCGATAGCCGGCAGAAGAACTGCAGGCTACCTGACTGTGACACCCAACAGCTGCAGGTTGGGGGGCCCTCTGGCGCGCCCAACCCCCTAAACCGACAGGGCGCGAGGGGCCAACCTACGCCCACCGCGGCCAAACAGGCGAGTGGGCGGCGGATGGCGCCCCAAGTATCCCTTTCTACGGAGTCAGAACGGCCTCACAAGGCGGCATCTTGGCGAAGCAGCCCTGCTCTGCAGCGGAGCTGCTGCTGCGTCGCCCGCGGGATCGCCATCTCCGTCGGCAGCTGGATCCCCTCCGTGACGTAGATCCTGGCTGTGGTCTGCGAGCGCCAGCGGCCTAACTCCATAAGAGTTGGCATGTCACGCCGCCTCCGGAAATGCTCTGTGGCGCCACCCCGCCGGATGCTGTACCAGCGGAAGCCAAAATCCAGATTGAGTGCAGCTGCAGCTCTGGCCAGACGGGTCCGGTGGGTAGTGGCCCGCACATCTGACAGGGGCTCAGTGCAACCCCGGTGCTGCATGTAGACGTAAAGGAGCTTGACAGTCCAAGGGTCGAGCAACGGAAGCGACTCCAAGCAGCCGCCACGCGCGCCTCCTTTGCTGTGTGGAAGGACCCACACCCCAGACGTCAAGTCATCAGCAAATGTGAATTGAGAACGAGTGGCGTTGAAATGCTCCATGGGCCTCGCGAGCGCGTCAAAACCGAAGAGGATGAAGAACCCGGTGCAACGCCATTGTTGTGCAAAGCAGTATTGTGCGAGCGCGTACGCCCACAGTTTCGGAAGTGGCGGGGCTCGCGAAGGCAACTCTGAGCGCTGCCATGCGGTCAGGAGGCGCCACGACCCTCGGATGCAGCCTCGAAGTTGAGGAACAAAATGTGAAATACCAGAAAGCGCATCCGCGGCCATGGAGCGAGGCTCGCCTGTTTCCCATAACTCTTCGATGTACCCTGACAGCAATGTGTCAAGCGCCGCTGCTGTATTCGGTCAGCGGCGGCCAGAATTGACGATGTGCTGCAAAGTGCTCCGGACAGCGTCAGAATACCGGAGCGTCAGATGAGAGCGCAAGAAGTCCAAGACAGCAGTAGCCTCTAAGACGTTGATGTGTTGCTGGTTCCGGAACGCGTAGGACAGCGCAACCCTCCAGGTCCATAGCCCTGCGTCAAGAGGAGCCCAGGGCCACGCATTGAAGCGATGGGGGAGGCCTGCGTCAAGCCGGATGTCTGACCCCCGGTGATCAGCAAGCCGGATGAATTCCTGGACAAGCTCCGCCTCGGGCGCGAGCCTGGAATCGGCAGCTGCGGACGCTGGCGCAGGAGCAGCCGAGATGGCGGGGCCGCCGTGCGCCTCGGTCCACTTGCGCGTCGAAGCGCGCTGCGCCTCCGAATCGAGCCTCGCCCATGTAGTCCAAAGATCGTCAATGCAACCGCGCTGCAGGCCTTCCGGGGGCTGCGGCGAAGACGCCACGAGCACGAAGTCCCGCACCATCCGCGCGATGACAATGGGGCACGCGCTGCTGATAAGCTCGGCCTTGGCATCCTCGAGGCCGATTTTCAGGGAAAGGCGCTCGACGGGCCGGAAATGGCCCCATCGGAAGCCCAGCATGCGAATCTGTTCATCAGCTTTCAAGCGCCGGGGGCCGTGGCGGTCAGCGACCAGATTCTTATCCTCGCAGTGGTGTGCGGGGTGCCTGAACAAATCGTGGACGCAGCGCTTCCACGCCTTCTCAGAAACCTCCGCAGGACACTCTGGCTGCCGCCCTGGCGCGGGGCGCGGCGCCGGCGGCGTGAACGGCTGGAAAGGCGCTTCTGCGTTGACGACGCGCCTGGCCCCAGACTCGAGGAAGTCGTGCACGGCCGGCGTACGAGAGCAAGAGAATGTCCAGAATGCCCCACCACGCTCCGAACCTGTGGGCCTGAAATCGGAAGCCTCGCACGGCCGGGAGCCGCGAGCCCAGAAGAAAGACTCCCGGGCGCATGGGGAGGGCGGCAGCAGCTTGCACGTGGATCGGCTGGTGGCCGACCTGCCTGCTCACCTCCTGCACGTCCGTCTCTGCGACGGTCGCCTCGTACTCGATGAGGCCCACGACGCTCCAAGCAGCGCGCCGCCGCAAGGACTCGGAGATGCGCAACGGCACCTCGAGGTGAGAGATGGGCCCCTTCGAGTCCGGGCCGATCCGCGCCACGCAGCTGCACTGGAGAATCCGGCGGGCCTGAGGATACCAGCTACTCCACTTGAGAACCTCCTCGTGCGTGACGGCGCAGGCGTCGGGGCAGCAGAAGGCCCGCGGCCAGGCTGCGCGGACCATGCCGCGGGCGACCTTCGACGGCTCGACGGCGATAATACCACAAGGCGTGATGCCCAGCAGATCGAGGGCCATTGCTGCCCCACCCGTGGCGTCGAACACGCTGACGACGAGAATATCGGAGGGGCAAGCGGGCGCGCCGGCGCGGAGCGCGCCGAGACGGGCCACCCCCTTGGGCGAAAGGCCAGCAGAGACACATGCGCCTCCACCCGTCTCAGAGGCGTCGGCGGTCACGACTCCCCCGGACACCTGCGCGGCGAGGTCTGTCCAAAGGAGGGGCGTGGCGAGAACGACTGCCAGCAACTCGTCCGCCGCGCCCCCACCGAGGGGCCCGGGCAGCCGCCCGACCGAGAGCTCGCGGAAGATCCGGCCGAGGAAAGAGAAGTAGCCGCGGCCGAACTGCATCGAAGGTGATCCGCCCGACGTCCGAGAGGAGGTCGTCATCGCGCACGCGCTCTGCGGTGATGTGGCCCAGCGCGCGCCAGAGACAGTAGGAGCGCCGTGATGGCGACGTGCCGACGAGCCTGTCGGCCCCCCGCAGCTGCGCTCCGAGCGTCTCCCAATTGATGGCCCCCTCGGCAGACTTCTCCGGAGCCCGGCGGACGCCGGCGGCAGCTTAGGCAGCTCGGACGGCGCGCTGCTCACCGCTGGGTTTGAACACGTATTGCTCCGCCTCCGTCTCCAAGACCACCTTGCCCTGGCCCCAGTTATCTACGTAAACGGAAAACCAGTTCCGGGGCAGACCTGCGCTCGAGGGGGCACGGTGGCCCATGCGGACAAGGAGGTCAGCTGAGATGCCAGCCCCGCTCGGCGCCTTCCCGGTGACGAGGTTCTCGCGCGCCTCCTGGATGAACGCCGCGGCGCTGACCCAGCCCATGGGGCACGCCCGCAACCGCGGCCGCGCCCAGGCGGAGCCAGGGGGCCCGAGGACCTCTCCAGGGGCGGCCTCCTCGATGACGAAAGCACCCCTCCAGGCCCGCGGCACCCTGTAGAGGTGGAAGCACCCGCTCTGATCCTCCGAATAGTGGACCTGAATCTCGTCAGGGTGCAGAACAAGAAGGGGCCAAAGGCCCGGGTAGCCCATGGCCTTCGCAGCACCCCCATAATGCCGCTGCAGCGCGTTCGTCGGCACGAGGTTCACGATGAGGCGAAGTACCCGACGCTGACGATTACCTACTTGTTTCCAGGATTTGTGGACCCCAAAGAGCCCGTTCCGGACAGGGACGCCTCGATGCGTCCACGTCTCCTCCGGGACCTCGGCCTCCATGACGCCTAACTTGCACAATGCCTCCACTATTTTGAAGTACTCGGCCTTGGACTCTACGAGGACGCGAGCTTTCGGGAGCGGCTCCTGGACTTCGTCCTCGGGGAGCCTGAGGGCGCTGGGGTCGAGGAGAACTTCGCGAGCAGGGCCACTCAGCAAGTCCGCGAGCTCCACCTGGGCAGCAACCTCGGGGCTGGGAAGCCCGGGCAAGATGCCGTCAAGCGTGGGCGGGAATGCGCGCGTCACCTGCTCCCCCCAATAGAGCTCCGACGCCCGCTGTTCAACGACGGCGGACGGGGCGAGGTTGACGGGGCCCCCTCGTCTACCAGGATGGTGGCGAACCTCCGGAAACGGGCCAAGGCTTGCACCTGTGCCGGAGAAGGCTCCGCTGGGTACTTGAGGAGCTTCGCGAGGAGGCGCGGGCCCCCCAGGAACCCGTAGTTCGTGACCAGGGCGGTCAACTCGACCCATCCGTCGATCCCGACCTCACGGCTCACGGGGGGAAGGGACTGGGAGGCTCCGCGGCGGCTCCGGATTGCCGCCAGCGCGGCAACGAGGCCAGTCGAGCGAGTCGGCCGCAGCACGGGCAGCAGCTCCCCGGGACCGGCCAAATCTTGCCACGCGCCGCACGGCCAAAAGCGGCTGAGTTCACCTAGGCCGCCGGGTCTGCCCTCGATGTGCTCCACGAGGACGGCCCCAAGCTGCGCGACCGATGCCCCGGTGGAGAGCTGCTCGGCTAACCGGCGCCACGCCCCTCGCATGTCGAGAACTGGCTCGCTTGCGCCGCGTCCAAGGTCCAGGCGGTCTATGAGAGCCTTAGCCGTCTCAGCCTCAAGTCGTGAGCCAACGCGGAGGCTTCGCCCGAGGAGCGCCTCCCGCTCAAGGGTTTCGGCCCCAGGGTGACCGCCCCATTCAGCCCAGTACGATCGCGGGAGTCCGAGCGACGGGACGCCTCCTCCGACGCACACGGATCCGTCCGCCGAAGTCCGCGAACCGAGGTCACCGACGAGGATGTGCACCCCGGAGTGGACGCAGATCTCCCCATTCGCCGCCTCCTTATGCCCCCGCCGGCGCTTTTCTCCGAGTCCGGAGCGATCCTCCGCACCAACAGCGGCGCCTAGTAGCGGGGCCCTCGCGGGGGAGGCCGCCGCGGGCTGGGCCTCCTTCCTTTCCCTGTTTCGTGCCCCCCTTTTCATTTTCCTTTGGGATCTCGTCCTGGCGGAGGCCGCCGGCGGCTCCTGCTCCTCGAGCGGGTTCCCGATGAGATCCGGCCGCGGCGCCGAGGCCGGGAGGGTGCGGCCCGCCTGTCCTGCTCCTCCTCGCGCCGCGCGTCCCGGAGGTCCCCCCTGTCGTACGTCCCGACGGTGTTCACGGGGATCAGCTCTAGCCAGCGCGCGTTCGTCCAGTTGCCCTCTTCGATGGACAGCTCGATCGCCTTGAGCCTCTGCACGGCGATGTCGAGGGCCGTCAGAATCCTGCCCTGCAGGATGGCCTCGATGGCGGCCGCGATGGTCTTCAGCTCGCGCGCACTCCGGAGGCCCACGGCGGCCTCCCCGGCCGGGCGAGCGCCGAAGAACGACGTGACGAGGTAGGCCCGGATGACGTTGTTGAGGAGGCCCCCCCCGAGGACGAGGAGGTCCTCCGCCGCCACCCCGCGCATGTGGCCCTCCATGCGCCGGAGAGCCTGCTGCGCGAGGGCCCCGGGGAACCTGGCCGCTACGACGTGCGTCGGGGGACGCCCTCGGTCGCGCTCCCCACGGCGGCCCTCCCCGGCCGCGTCGGGAACGGCCCAGAAAGCCGCCCCTGGATCTCCTCCACCCTCCGTGTCCGC
The DNA here is from genome assembly GCA_963575745.1 of Prorocentrum cordatum. Lineage (NCBI taxonomy): Eukaryota > Dinophyceae > Prorocentrales > Prorocentraceae > Prorocentrum > Prorocentrum cordatum. The sequence goes on from CAUYUJ010001764.1 coordinate 52,439, forward strand.
GGCCGCCAGGATGCGCCCGACGAGCTCCTCGCGGAACCGCCCCGTGAGAGCGGCTGCAGGCACCTCGCCTGGCGGCAGCGGCAGCGCGGGCCTTGCATGGTTCATCCGCTCCCGGGCTGCGCGGAGGAGTCCACGTAGCTCGGCGGCACGCGGATCCTCGCCCGCCGCGCCTGCGGCAGGGGCGAGCGGATCGACCGGAGCGCCCCCAGGACCAGCACGCGGCGGCGCAGCGCTGGCCCCTGGTGCCGCAGCCGCCGGCGCCACGGGGGCCGCAGCGGCGCCTCCAGCTCCAGCAGCCCCCGCGGCCGCGTCGGGGACGGGAACACCGAGGGCGCCCGCAAGCGCCTGGAGCTCGTCCGCGAGCCCCGGATCTGCAAAGGGTGCCTGAGCCCCGGGGGGCCCAGGCGAACGTTGTGGTGGCCGGCGGGCGGCAGCGCCCGGCGCAGCAGCAGGCCGGCGGCGGGCGGCCTGCGGCACGGCGGCAGCTGCCGGTCGCCGCATGCGCGACGACATCGTCGCGGTGCAACGCGGGGCGCCGCTGGCAGGCCCGGGACAGCATGCCTATGTGCCGAAATGCCTGCGGGTGCTATCACTCCGCACTAGCATCTGGGGCGTATTGATGTGTGTATGTATGTATGTCTGTATATTCGAATGTATGTATGCATGTATGATGTATGTATGTACGTATGTATGTATGTGTGTATGTATCAACACGCACACACGCTAGAACCATCGCGAGCGTTTCGCGCGCGCTAGCCTGGATGGTCGAGTTCTGGGGGACCGCTAGTGTATTATATGTCTTTTCTGGGGTTTCCACGAACCACGTAGACGGCCCAAGTGGCTTCCAAGACGTCCTACGGTCCACCCACGGCGGCCTAAGACAGGCCCAAGAGACACCACTTCGGGGGCCCTTCTCTTCGCCGCGGCTGGACGTAGCTGGAGGGCGTCGGAGGAGAAGGGGAAGTGAATGGCGTTCCCTGGGGGACAAGGAGGAGGAGGAGGATGAGGAGGAGGAGGAGAAGGAGGAGGAGGAGGAGAAAGAGAAGGAGCGAACGAATCCATGAGGGCGGATTTGCTCCGTGCCCCACGCGCGCCCGCTAGCGGCCGCCGTGCGGGGAAGCTCCCAGACGGAGCGATGCGCGGGCCGTGGCGCGGGCCTCAATGATGTTGCGGTAGGTGGCGCCGTCGAGCGAGCGCAATGGAAGTCGCGGAAGAGTCTTCTAGGAGCCCTCTTGGAGCAATCTTGAGATCCTCTTGGGGCGTCTTGGGGCCTTTTCGGCCCGTCTTGGGCCTCTGCGAAAACTCCTTTGAGCCCTGTTTGGAAGCGTGGTTGGGCTGTCCTGGTCTGTCGTGAAGCCTTTCGGGGGTATCAGAATCCCGCGCAGCTCTCTTGGATTCATCCTGAGCGGAAAGGGATGGCACAACGACTACAAACAGGACCGCCGCATGGCTGGACTCATGTTGGTCGCCTGGATATCCTCGTGGGGCCCTGGGGCCATCTTGGATGCACCCTGGGGGCCCCTGGGCTGCCCGTGGGCCCTCTTAGGCGACGTTAGCAACGCCTTGGGTTTTTTGTTTAAGTACAGCCTTGTTAGTCTGGAGCAACATGCAGCAAGCCATACCTGCGGTGCGAACAGAAATGGGTCCCCCTGCTATGTGCGGGTGCATCCCACTGCCATCTCACAGTTCTGCAAGGCTACGCGCCTGGCAGCATGTAGACACACCGTGCAGCATGCAATGTCCGCGCAATGCAAGCGGGAATAGTGGTAAATGAGATTTGCGGGTGCATGCCGCTGTGCCCAAACAGCTTGTGCAGCAAAGCTACGCGCCTACTCGCTACAGCAAAAGGCGATGATAAAAAAGACAGTGCTGGTGCTCACCACAGATCGATTGGAAGCGATCTTGGCCGTTGCCGGGGAATCTGGTGCGCACCTTCTGTGCTTGCAAGAAACCCGGCACCCCCCAGAGGGCTTTCGGTGGGCCACGGAGCTCGCTGGTCGGGCGGGGTGGCGGGGCCAGTGGTCTGCTGCCCCCCCTCCTACTGCTCGTCTTCCTCCTCCCTTCCTCCTCCTTTTCTTCAGTATCATTTTCATCATCATGTTCATCATCATCATCAGCAGCAACAGGATTGTCATCATCAGCATCCGCATGCTCGCTGATATTTTATCAATATCCGTAGCAGCAGGGAGTGATACGAATAGTTGTAGTAGTAAGATCAACAACAGCAGCGCCGTAGTAGTCGTAGTAGTACCAGCAGCAGCAGAAGTAGCAGTATCAGTAGGAGCAGTAGTAGTTCTAATAGCTGTGTTCGTACGAATAACAATAGCAACCACGAGAATAACACATGTGCATCGCAGCGGTAGCCACAATAATATTTGCTCGTGCCGTGGTAGTGGTTTCAGCATTTGTACGATGAGTAATAAAAATAGCAACAACGATCATTTGAAAAATGCGCATAGTTACGGTAGCGTCAATAATCGGACTTGAGGGGGCGAGATCGAAGTGGAACGGAGAAGCCCCCTACCGGGAAATCGGTTTCGGTTTCGTGTTCGTGCGTGCCGCGCGTGCGGGCGAGGCGAAACTGCGTGGGCGGGCAAGAAGAAAGACTCCTCTGGCTGAGGCGCGGCCCGACCAAATGTTTCCTCTCCGGGGGCCGGTGGCCCGCGGTGTCCCGCCGGTGTCCCGCCTCCGGCTGAGGCGCGGCCGGACCAAATTTTTCCTCTCCGGGGGCCAATGGCGCGCGGTGTCCCGCCAGTGTCCCGCCGGTGTCTCGTCGGTGCCCCGTCGGTGTCCCGATGATGATGATGATGATGATGACGATGATGATGATGATGATAATGATGATGATGTCGATGATGTTGACGATGAAAATGGTGATGGTGGTGATGATGATGGTGTCCCAATGATGATGATGACGATGATGATGATGGAAATGATGATGATGATGATGATGATGATGATGATGATGATGATGATGATGATGATGATGTGGACGATGTTGATGATGATGATGGTGATGGTGGTGATGGTGATGGTGACCCGATGATGGTGTTGTTGATAATGATGATTATGTTGATGATCATGATGATGTTGATGGTGATGATATGATGATTGGATGATGATGAAGATGATGATCATGGTGGTCTCCCGATGATGATGATTATGATGATGATGCTGAGGTTGGTGATGATGTTGTTGAGGATGACGGTGATGATGATGATGATGCTGATGATGACGATGACGGTGACCAGATGATGATGGTGATGTTGATGATGGTAATGAAGATGATGATGATGTGATGATGATAATTTTGATGATAGTGGCCCGATGATGGTGATGATGATGATGGTGATGATGATGATGATGGTGTCCCTGTGATGATGATGTTGATGATGATGATGGTGACGATGACGATGGTGTGTCCCGATGATGATGATGATGTGGATGATCCTGGTGTTGTTGATGATGATCGTGTCGAGATGATGATGATGATGATGATGATGATGTTCATGATGATGATGATGAGATGATGATGGTGGTGGTTTTCCGATGATGATGATGATGATGATCGTGTCCGGATGATGGTGATGTTGGTGATGATGGGGACGATGATGGTGTCCCGATGGCTCAAGATAGCTCCAAGAAGGGCCCAAGAAAGCCCGAAGACGGCGTAATGAGCGCCCAAGAGCGCTCCTAGAGCCCTCCAAGAGCGGTTCAGGAGGCGATTTTAAAGGCTTTCCAGGAGCGACGCTAATTAGTGTTTCCGCTTTCTTTGACAGATCCCCTCCCAAAGGCCCCCAGGATGCCCCAAGAGGCCGCAGGATGGCCCCAAGATGGCCCCAAGAGGCCCCCCAAGAGGCCCACAGGAGGCCCCCAAGAGACCCCCAAGAGGCCCCAAGAGACCCCCCAGAGGCACCCAAGGGGCAAAGATGGCCCCAAGAAGCGCCCAGGAGGCCCCCAAAGGCCCCTAGATGGCCCCAAGAGGCCCCAAGAGGCCCCCAGGAGGCCCCAAAGAGGATCCCGAACGGCCCAGAGGCCCCCCCGAGGCACCCAAGACGCCGAAAAGCCCCGCAGGACGACCCTCTACTCGCCTGGGCGTCGTTTCTGGACGGGCTGGTGGGGAATTTTTTTTTTAAGCCGCAGGCGGAAGCGCCGGCGGCGAGCAGTCACGGTCGGGCTGCGGCCGTGACGAATTCCCGGGCGCGCGCGGGGGCCGCGGATCAGGCGGCGGGGCAGGCAGCAACCCAGGGCGTCTGAGAGGCCAGGCGGTCGTGCAAACTGCAACCCAGGGAGTCTGAGGGGTCAGTCACCCAAGGCGGTCGTGCAAGCTGCAACCCAGGGAGTCTGAGGGGTCAGTCACCCAGGAAGCAGGCAGGCGCGGCCAAAATGGCGCGCCGTACGTTCCCAGTCGTGGTCGTGTCAAGCGACAACCGCGTGATGGTGGGAACCAAACTCCGTGCGAGAAAGTCAGCCCAGGGAGTCTGACGGGTATGAGCAGACCGAAAGCTGGCTGACGTCGTCCAGCAAGGAGGGGGATTCTGACAGCGCCAGCGAACCGTCGCAGCTTCAGAAAACGCATCCGCGGCTGATAGGGTGAGCCTGAGGCCAAAGCAACTAAGGCAACGCCAAACAACTGCTGAGAGATGCGCCTGCACGCAGGAGACCAGAGATCTGGTGTGCCGCAGTGCAGAAGTACACAAATACCCACCAGGTGAGGGACACTCTGGTGGGGATACGCGAAGCGTCTAGAATTTAAAGAAGTCCCCAGCGAACCCGCGATTCCTGAATGGCAAGAGCGCGGCGCCTTGCGAGGAAGTCTCAAGCAGGAGCGGGGGACCCAAGTACATGTCGAGGAAGTATAAAGCGGGAGACGTTGTTGTTGTTGTAAACCGGGGGCAAGGGGCACAGTTTCAGGAGGAAGACTTTCCCCGATAAACAAAAACAGAGTGCGAGCGCCAGATGTATCCCCAACCCCCGATACCCGCCCTCTTCGTCTTCGATCGTACCCCCTCTGGGGGTTCATCTTCCTGACCTGCCACGTGTATTGGGCGCAGCCCCTAAA